>SJXQ01004957.1:64166-246753 GCA_006408695.1 Aepyceros melampus | reverse complement strand
AAAATAAAGTCTGACACTGTTTCTACTGTTTCCCCATCTATTTCCCATGAAGTGATGGGGCCAGATGCCATGATCTTCGTTTTCTGAATGTTGAGCTTTAAGCCAACTTTTTCACTCTCCTCTTTCACTTTCAACAAGAGGCTTTTTAGCTCCTCTTTACTTTCTGCCATAAGGGTGGTGTCATCTGCATATCTGAGGTTATTGATATTTCTCCCAGCAATCTTGATTCCAGCTTGTGTTTCTTCCAGTCCAGCGTTTCTCATGATGTACTCTGCATAGAAGTTAAATAAGCAGGGTGACAATATATGGCCTTGACGTACTCCTTTGCCTATTTGGAACCAGTCTGTTGTTCCATGTCCAGTTCTAACTGTTGCTTCCTGACCTGCATACAGATTTCTCAAGAGGCAGGTTAGGTGGTCTGGTATTCCCATCTCTCTCAGAATTTTCCACAGTTTATTGTGATCCACACAATCAAAGGCTTTGGCATAGTCAATAAGCAGAAGTAGATGTTTTTCTGGAACTCTTATGCTTTTTCCATGATCCAGCAGATGTTGGCAATTTGATCTCTGGTTCCTCTGCCTTTTCTAAAACCAGCTTGAACATCAGGGAGTTCACGGTTCACGTATTGCTGAAGTCTGCAGATAGGCTAGACCACAGCATTAATATTAGTGGTTTCTTCTATACTTCTATATTGATTACTGTCTAACCTGTGATTTCAGATCAGATAATAAACAACAAAAACATCCTGCTACATTAAGTTGTATGTATCTGCATACTATGTATCCATATACTATGCATCTGCCAGGCATCATGTTAACTGTATTATATCTACTGTGTATAGTCTAGCACAGCCCTTAGTAAGCAGGAACTAATACCAGCCCTATTATATAAATTGAGGAAACTGAAGCAGAAGGAAGTTTCTGTAGCTCTCCTAAGGTTGTCTGGAGAGTAGCAGCTACAAAATTTGGTTACACCCAAAATTACTTTATCTAGCATCATTTTCTGCTTTGCTTCCCCAGAATTTATTACTCTCTTGTTTTCACTAGCATTTTTATATATTTAGTTATAATACAAATAATAGTACTTTTTTTGCACATAGATTATAAACCAGGAACAATTTCTTATCAATTTTTTTTTTTACCTATAGTGTCTGATCATTAACTACATAACGACATGACAAGATTAATTCCAGTACACAGTGTATATTCAACTGACTCAATGAGTGGAGCAGGAAATCTAACTTAGTGATAACTGCATACAGTCACTATATTTACAAACACTGGTAAAAATGTCCATAAAACCTAATTGAACAGAAAGTAATTTACTTATGCATAGCTGATACTAGACATTACAAAGTTCCTATCTGTTTTGGAGATATAGTCTATAAAGTTCTATAAAATATAATAGTTCTATAAAATAATATAATATAAATGAAAATTTCTTTCCTTCTCTTTGGACTTTAAATTATTATGTATGAACTAAGGGCAATGTACTATTATTTCAGATGATAAAAGTAGTTTAAACCCACAGAATTTTAACATTGTTTTATTATCTAAAGGCATACAAATTTAATCAAGGTATACTTTTCTAGATGTTAAATGTTTAATATCATTTAATATTTATAACAGATCTCAAAAGGAGACTGTAGGTATTCTGTTTCTATAATGAGATACTCTACTCAAATAATTTTAGTTGGCAGATACATTGATGCTGTTATTTATTAAAACTCTTCAGTATATAACTTCATATGTATATTAAAAAAGCAATAACTTTGATTCTAAATCTTTAACTTAAAGCTATAATGAAAGTGTATACTTCAGCAGTTGAGGAATAAGCAATTAAACACTTCATATCATATCTCAGTGAACTGTGCAAAAGGTAAAAATAGAAAACTAAATGCGTATACACAAAAGAAAATACAACATTAGCCCAAAACCCCCAGAGAACATAGGACCCAAACCATAACCAGAGTTGACAGTTCCAGAGCATACCCATGAGCATGTTGATATGAAAGCAGTATGTAAAGTATTTATCATTTCAATTTTTTAAAAAAAATTGTGTAACTTCTTTTCCTAGCAGATATGTTCATTTCACATAATTTAGAGGACCTTTTTCACTATTTGAAAATGAAATGAGCCATAATTTTTCTGAATGCTAAGATCTGTAACCTGAAACACACACATTATCTGGAAATTCTGAGTTCTAGGAGAAAGGCTCAGAATAATTTTATAACATGACATAGAAGAGTATTAGAAAGCTATATTCAATAGTAACTGGAGAAAGTATCGATTTCATATGCATTAATGTGCTTCTCCTCAAAATTGGATATTCTTTATTTTTCTAAAATTAAATTCTACTTACCTTATTTCTGTTGATGAAATACTAATTCTTGCCAATCCAAGTTAAACTCAACATGTTCAGGGTTTGAACTTGATACTCTTAACCCTATCACTTCGTGTAGTGGTTATCACCTAGGGAAGTACTTAGATGCGGCAGAGGCAGGGGAAGGCCATACCCCAGCTTAAGTGCCCTTGGCCTGCTGGTGCAGGGGCCAAGTGTTGCTTGGATTACTGTTTCCTTCTGATACTCTCTCGATTCAAATTCATTGGATCTTTCTTGTTGGTTGATACTAGCATCCTTAGTTTTTGCAACTGCCTTGGCCTATGGTCAATATTTCTATTAAGTTTGCATCTTTCTTAGACAAATCATAAGTTCTTTTCGTCTAAAAGCACCATCTCTGCCCTTTTTCAGGGCTTTAGGGAATCCTGTTTCACCTATAACACAGTAAAGCAAAATACTTACCAGACCCTAGTCTCTGCAAATCAGATTCAGTCTATGCTACTACAATACGCAAGGGCTCCCTCAGGCAAAACCCAAAGCCTCAAGGCAATTCCTGTAGTCTTCCTAAGCTACCTGTGGGAAAGTGAGCCCATTTCTTTCTTATTCAAGTGGGTTGTAGTTACTTTTCTCAGGAAAATTCTAGGACTTATGTTATTGTTCTTTTACTTTTACTAAAATATTCCTCATACCTGAGAACTCTGTATTTGCACTGGAATATCTTCCTATATTTTTATTCTGAAACTCAATGCCTTTCCTCAGTCAACCACCTCCAGCTCACTTCTATGACTTCTTGTTTGATTTAAAGTCAAGGCTTTTGAAGTTACCAGATTTCCTTGGGTTTTATAAAATCTATTCAAATCTCATTTACTATCTTTTAAATTTTGTACTGTGTGTGTTTATGGATTTGTGTTCATGTACTTGGACTATAAATCTCATCCTCCGTTATTGTGATTTTAAATAATGAGAGAGTAGCAGATAAAAGAGAATTACAAGATAAAAAGTGCATTTGTTAATATGTCAAATTCCCAATTGTCTTTTGTAATCAATATTTTAAATTTACCTGGTATATGAATGTCAATCGGCATTTAGCTTTAAATGTTTTGAAACGTATTCCCTGTAGTTTGTCTAATTTATATTTCTTATCAGAATAGTTACCTGATTGAAAAACAAAACAAAACAAAAACCCTCAGGTAAACAGCATGGAGTGGGTATACAGCTTCAGTGAATCTGTCTTTCATGAAGTTTTCTGTCCTTGCCTACCTTGGTGAGCCTCTGTTGCCAGACAGAGGGCTACAAAGTGGATATACAAGAAGTCTTTGGCAAACATCATGGTACATAGATGAAAGACCTTGCAAATATTTTTCAAGGATGATTTAAAAATTGAGAACTAAATATTAGGTACATAAAACAAAATCTTCAGTGACAACCTAATGAAATAGAATTGCCCAGTGATCCTAAAAATGGAAGAAATAGAAGTAGAAAAAATTGGCTTAAAACCCAACATTCAGAAAACTAAGATCATGGCATCTGGTCCCATCATTTTGTGGCAAATAGTTGGGGAAATGATGGAAATAGTGACAGATTTTATTTATTTATTTATTTATTTACTTATTTTTGGCTCAAAATCACTGCATATGGTGACTTGCAGCCATGAAATTTAAAAGACACTTGCTCTTTGGAAGAAAAGTTATGACCAACCTAGACAGCTTTTTAAAAGCAGAGATATTACTTTGCCAACAAAAGTCCATCTGGTCAAAAGTATAGTTTTCCAGTAGTCATGTATGGATGTGAGAGTTGGACTATAAAGAAAGCTGAGCACAGAAGAATTGAAGCTTTTGAACTGGGGCTTTGGAGAAGACTCTTGAGAGTCCCTTGGACAGCAAGGAGATTAAACCAGTCCATCCTAAAGGAATCAGTTCTGAATATTCATTGCTGAAGCTGAAACTCCAATCCTTTGGCCACCTGACGTGGAGAACTGACTCACTGGAAAAGACTCTGATGCTGGGAAAGCTTGAAGGTGAGTGGAGAAGGGGACAACAGTTGGATGGCATCACAGACTCAATGGACATGAGTTTGAGTAACTCTGGGAGTTGGTGATGGACAGGGAGGCCTGGCATGCTGCAGTCCTTGGAGTCACAAAGAGTTGGACACGACCGAGCAACTGAACTGAACCGAATGTTTCTGTAGTAGGTAAATGTTGAGTAAAGACAAGAATTTTACACAGTCTTAAGGGTTTAGTGGGCCTCCCTGGTTGCTCAGAGGTAAAGAATCTGCCTGCAATGCAGGAGATGCAAGTTCCATCCCTGGGACAGGAAGATCCCTTGGAGATGGAATTGGCCCACTCCAGTATTCTTGCTAAGGATATCTCATGGACTGGCAGGTTACAGTCCATTGGGTCTCAAAAGATTTGGACACAACCTAGCAACTAAACAACAACAAATGCTTAGTACATATTTATTAATGTGACTTTACATTCTCAATGTGACTTTATAATGGAAGAGTTACATGAGAATATTTTAAATAGTTAATGTTTATTGAGTGATTGCTATGTACTAGGATATCCTTTGTATTTTGTTATTTAATTTAACCACAAACAATTCAAAGTGGTAGGTAAATAATTAACTTTAGATTTATTATTACATTTCCACTTATTCTATTAAATACATATAATTATTTTTTCACAGATAAAAATAGCTGATAAAAATAAAACAATATAAACAAAGAGAAAATACTAAATATGGTACCTCAGAAGACATATAGAATGAATTGAATTTCAAATGAATCTTGCTAGTCTTTTTTTCCAGCCCCTTGAATGAACATTTTAGATCCTTTGTAACATACATGGCATTTGAAAGGTAACTGTTAACACAATTTAGGGAGTGCTTCAGGGGAAAAAAAACATTTTTTTCTTAACACTGCAGAATATGTGTATTTGTTATATGAATATGAGATAATTTTTTTCTGTTTTATTAAGTTAGTAATACTTTAATGGTTAATTGTAGGCATAAATGTCAACTATATTGGAAAATACAGTTTAAACTCACAATTTGATAGAATTTAAAAGTTCTGATATTTAATTGAACATATAAGCTTTTGACTGTGCGGATCACAATAAACTATGGAAAATTCTGAAAGAGGTGGGAGTACCAGACCACCTGACCTACCCCTTGAGAAACCTATATGCAGGTCAGGAAGCAACAGTTAGAACTGGACATGGCACAAAAGACTGGTTCCAAATAGGTAAAGGAGTATGTCAAGGTTGTATATTGTCACCATACTTATTTAACTTCTATGCAGAGTACATCATGAGAAACACTGGGCTGGAAGAAGCACAAGCTGGAATCAAGATTGCCGGGAGAAATATCGATAACCTCAGATATGCACATGATACCACCCTTATGGCAGAAAGTGAAGAGGAACTAAAAAGCCTCTTGATGAAAGTGAAAGAGGAGAGTGAAAAAGTTGGCTTAAAGCTCAACATTCAGAAAATGAAGATCACGGCATCTGGTCCCATCATCACTTCATGGGAAATAGATCGGGAAACAGAGGAAATGGTGTCAGACTTTATTTTTGGGGGCTCCAAAATCACTGCAGATGGTGACTGCAACCATGAAATTGAAAGACGCTTACTCCTTGGAAGAAAAGTTATGACCAATCTAGATAGTATATTCAAAAGCAGAGATATTACTTTGCTGACTAAGGTCAGTCTAGTCAAGGTTATGGTTTTTCTTGTGGTCATGTATGGATGTGAGAGTTGGACTGTGAAGAAGGCAGAATGCCGAAGAATTGATGCTTTTGAACTGTGGTGTTGGAGAAGACTCTTGAGAGTCCCTTGGACTGCAAGGAGATCCAACCAGTCCACTCTAAAGGAGAGATCAGCCCTGGGTGTTCTTTGGAAGGAATGATGCTGAAGCTGAAACTCTAGTACTTTGGCCGTCTCATGTGAAGAGTTGATCATGGGAAAAGACTCTGGTGCTGGGAGGGATTGAGGGCAGGGGGAGAAGGGGACGACAGAGGATGAGATGGCTGGATGGCATCACCAATTCGATGGACATGCGTTTGAGTGAACTCCGGGAGTTGGTGGTGGACAGGGAGGCCTGGTGTGCTGCGTTTCATAGGGTCGCAAAGAGTGAGACATGACTGAGCGACTGAACTGAACTGATGAAGATCTTGATTTGATACTAAAATGATATTTGATTCAGTTTATAAAGAATAGTTTTTTTGTCTTCAGTTAGTAATATAAAGTTCTAATAACTACACTTCATCTCCCAAACCATTTTCTGATGGTTGCACATTTTTTGTGTAATGATGCACTTTATACTATGACTATAGTAAAATATTTTAAAGTTTATCAAAATTCAAACATATGGAAAAGTTCCCATCTAAACTTAAACAAGTACATGTGTTAATGTGTAGTACAAATTAATATGTGTGGTTCTCAGTTCAGTTCAGTCGCGCAGTCGTGTCCGACTCTTTGCGACCCCATGAATCGCAGTACGCCAGGCCTCCCTGGTTCTAGTTCAGAAAAATTGTCACTTTGGTCCTGGTCAGACTATCATAATTCTACCTGTGGTGAAGTGGTCCCATTATGAGAAACATGAATTCTAAAGACACAAGTGGGATTTCCCTGGTGGCTCAGTAGTAAAGAATCCACCTGCCAATGCAGGAGACATGAGTTTGATCCCTGATCTGGGAAGATCCCATATGTCGTGGAGCAGCTAACCCCATGCACCACAACTAGCCTGTGCTCTGGGAGCCATAACTTCTGAGCTCATACACCAAAATTCCTGAAGCCTGTGTGTCCTACAGCCTGGGCTCTGCAACAAGAGAAGTCACTGTGATGAGAACCCCGCATACTGCAACTAGAGTTGCAGTAGCCCCCATTTGCTGAAACTAGAGAAAAGCCCCACACAGCAACGAAGACCCAGCATAGCCAAAAATAAAAAAATAAAGAAATAAGTAAAATTGTAAAACAAGACACAAGTGACGAGTCTGTTAAAAATGGACTATAAGTTTCTTTTAAAGAGTATAATACAACACTCATTATTAATTATAAAAATGTAAATACAGTATATTCATATTTCAATATTATATCTAAAATTCTAGGAACAAACTTGACAACCATGGTGTTCTTTACATAGGCATTAAGAAATTAATCAAGAAGATTGAGCTTACATAAAGATTGTCTTTAATTATATATTTTCTTTGAGTATAAATAGTAAATCAGGGTCCCTCCAATTCTGACTGCAGGGAGCTGGCTGCATAAATGATGAGTTCTGTATAGTTTGCCTTTTGATTCAGCCCCTGGACACAAGAAAGGCTGATCCTTTAAAAGTATGCTCAGTTCATTTCCACAGTTTATGGAACTTTGGTATGACAGTTGATCATACTCAGCTAAATTATTTAAGTAATTTTGTCTACTAAGAGAATTAAAAAATACTAGCTACTGAAGATTTTATACACTATTTTTCATTTAATTTTTAGAAAATGCCAATGAGGTTAGAATTATTATATTTATTTCTTCAGTCAAGGAAACTGTCACTTAAAGAACTAATAAACTTTTCTAGGTCATATGGTTGATAACAAGCAAAAGATGAAATAGGAACTCAATATTGTCCAATTTCAAGGCTACCCTTTTAATCTTGATCACTATTATTTTGTTCCTGTTGCCTTCACAAATGTTTCAAATCAATGTGCACTTCATTTGCATTCCCTTGGAAAAGTGATGAAGAATTTTTACACTTAGGAAGGCCTAATTATGTTGAACTGAATTACGTAGCAATGGGTGATAGACTTAAGATAATGAATCTTCCTTTTGGAGGAAGGTTAAGCATACAAAAGGTTTTGATTCTGTGAGTCCTGACAATTTAAGAGAATTCAAATTCTGCTTTTGAATTTTATTTCAGGACTCCAGTGAATGTATGCTCTGTTTGTGCTGAGCTCTGCGCTCATAACTGTTACATAAATCAGTAAATGACAGGGTATTTCATATTGCCTCGGAAGAAATTTGCATGTGTTACTGGTGTATCCCTTCAACCATGCTTTTTTTACTTTCATCTGTTGAAACAACACAACACTGAAAACCACCCAAGAGAACATGAATAACAGTAAAAATAATCATTTTTTAGCAGGTAGTGATAAATCACTATAGTAGAAAAACTGGTTTCCTGTCAAGTTTGGAAATAGTCTACTTTCTTGCCACGCTTAGATCAGCAGCGAAAGGACACCTCAACCTAAACCTTAATTCATCATGCATTTCTACAGATACCTTGGAATTAAGCAGTTCAAGCAACGTCTTTCTTCACAGGATAATATTTTCAGGATATAAAATAGATCAATATTTAGGGTTTTGATTTTGGCATTTCATCTTGCCATATCATTTCTCTGATATAAAGCGGATCATGATAACAGCTTTCCTTTTATGAATGTGTACTGCTTTACATCTATATTTTACTACTGCTATGCTCTGGATTTATTACTGACAGCTTTGTACTTTGACCCTGCAAATACCAACTGACCCCTCCACATCTCATTAATAACTTTTTCTAATAGCCTTTTCATTAAATTTACTACCAGTAAATTCTGATTCCTATCCATCCTATACATTGCCACCAAAGTAACTTAATCTTATTATCCTGCTCCAATTATCTGAGTGCAATGATTTTGGAATGTTATTTATAATAATAGCTAACATTATTGAACACTTACTGGGTACATTGATGAACTATTCAGCTAAACTTAGTTGAAATTTACAATATCACCATGAATATTTTCTAGGTTTTGTTATAATATGGTTGCATGATACCACTTAAATAGACAGTTAGCCATTTGGGCAATCAATTTGACACTCATACAGAGAAGCCTCAAGTTAATATATTTTCATAAACTTTATATAATAGAAACTAGTTATATAGCAGTTAAATGTATTTAAATACTATAGTTTCATTTCAATTTTCATAAGATAAAAGTCTTAATCATCAAACTTTTTTCAAATTATAGGCATAGAAGAAAAGACAGTAAAAAAACAAATAATGCTTACACAAATATGTAAATAGAGATTAGCATCTCTTACTGCATTTTAGGAAGAAAACAATATTCTCTTTTCATAATAAACATTGCACAATAACATTGACTGATACAATTGTTCATTCATTAAAAAATCACCTAACTAGATTGGCATAAAAAAATAAAAATAATGAGAAACTAAGCAATATTCTTTTAACAGATACTGTATCTGTTGAACTGAAAATGGATGGTTGAGGGAACAAGACAATGAGAATATTACATAAAATATTTTTAATACATTTCAAATATAATTTCAAATTGTGTGTACATTTTTTATGAGTCTTGGGAAATTTAGATTTAAAATTTTCCTGAGATATAAAACCGCTACATTTTAGTGAGTTTATGGCCAATAACATAAAATAATTTTTCTCAGTAAATGAATAAAGGTCACTAAAGCTACTGTTTCCTAACTCATTCCCAGTCTCCTTGCTCTTTAGCAAGAGAACCCAGTTTTCAGCTGTGCTACTTTTCTGAGTCTCCCGTTAACCAAACTGTGGCCATGTGATCTAATCTTGGCCAATGAGAGGTAAGCAGAGTTGCTGCATGGTGTTTCTGGGAAAGCTAGCGCAGACAGCCTAGGCAGTCATATAGCATTTTCATTCATTTTTTGGTTTGTTTCTCAAGGATTTTATTTTTTTATACTTTGCCTTTACTTTTGATTCTGGCTTATGATGAATTTGTGATGGTACAGGTTATAGCAACTATCTTAGATTCTCAGGTAACCTTGGGCATGAACTTTGATAGTGAAAAAGAAAGCTATAAAGTTATGTCTCTCATGATACTACGGAGCACATGTCAACACTGGATGGCTGATGTCTGAAGTGGTTCTATGTGAAAGAGAAATAAACATCTATATCATTTAAACTCTTATTATTTTGCCTTTTGCAGTTATGAAACTAGGTACAGTCTTAATTACAACACTAGCAATTTGTTTCTTTTTCTATATATCTTAAAAAATACAGACTGTTAAGCTTACTAATGTAAAATTGTAAATCTTTCCAGATTTTTTTTAATTTTTATTTTTACTGTATTTTACTTTACATTACTGTATTGGTTTTGCCAAACATTGACATGAATCCATCTCGGGTGTACATGGGTTCCCAATCCTGAACCCCCCTCCAACCTCCCACCCCATATCAACTCTCTGGATCATCCCCGTGCACCAGTCCCAAGCATCCTATATCCTGTTCGAACATATACTGGTGATTCGTTTCTTACATGATAGTATACATGTTTCAGTGCCATTCACCCAAATCATCCCACTCTCTCCCTCTCCCTCTCCCTCAGAGTCCAAAAGTCCGTTCTATACATCTGTGTCTCTTTTGCTGTCTCGCATACAGGGTTATCATTACCATCTTTCTAAATTCCATATATAAATCTGATTGTGGTTGAAGTAATGTGGTCTTCTATGAAAGACTCACTTTGAAAAATTGAAATATAAGGTATCAGGGAAAAATAAGAGTATGTTTGTTTAGTTGTTGCATAACAACACTGTTTTACAAATAACCAGAAAATCTTAATGGCATAAAATAATAAGCATTTGTTTCTTGCTTGCCTCTGCAGGTTGGTTGGGTTTCAACTAATTTAAGCTAGGCTTGACTGGGCATGTCATTAGTCATGGGTCAACTTCAAGTTAATTCTATATTAAATTATTAACATCTTTTATTCTTATCAGACCACCAACCTACCCAAGGTAGGTTTGTCTCGTTGATGAGGTCAGATGGTCCTTGAGAGTGAGCAGAATCAGCAAGGCCTCTTAATCCCTAGACATTCCTGTACCTTCTCTGTAGTGACAAAAGCAAATTACTTACCCAAGCTCAGTATCTGCGAATACATTCTTTCCATGAAGATTAGAATTGGGGAGAAGTAAATTTTAGATGAACAACAATCTAATAGTCTATAATGTGGTTTTAGAATTTTGTGTGTATCACACATTTCTAACAGCAAAGTTTTCTTATTAAAGGGAAAATTTTAAATACATACGCTCTTGGAGCTTAAACAAAGGTGTATCACACTGTCATATAATCACATTTTCATACTCCTTTTCATATATGAGAGTTAAAAGCAGTATTTTTAGAAGCCAACCTTTACCTTATCTAAAAAATATCATTGACAATAGAAGCTTAGCTAGTTATAGGTCTTTTCTATAACATGAAACTAACTCTGATTTTAGGGAAGAGATAATTATTGAAATCAGTCTAGATACTAGGAATACATAGTAAAAAAAATTAACAACAACAATAATAATGATATTTAAAAAAACCCAGATTTCTCAAAACTACATTTCAGTTGTGAGAAACAACACTAGACAGTAATAAAAATTAAATATATAATATGTAGGAGAGTAACAAGTGTGATGAAACAAATCAGGAAAGTTGGATAAAGAAAAAGAATCTCACTAAAATTAGGGTGAAAACAAAAATTGTACATTATTTAAGATACAATTCCTTAGCCCCAAACTTGATTTTGTAATATTAGAGTATATTTATGACTCTATATGGACCTTTCTAAACTTGTGGGGACATGGAGTGCTTTTATATGTTTTTTCTTCCATTTCAAGTGGGACTTTTTTGTTGTATTTTTTTTATTTCTTTATTTTAAAATGATAAGTATAAAGTAACTTGCATATTACTAAAGTTTTATTATAAAACCTCAAGGACACTACCTAGTGAGAGTCATTAAATAAATTTAGAGGAGAAAAAGTATACAACTGAGTTGAAATATCTTAAAAGCAGAAGGCTCCAGGATAGTCAATCATCTAAGTCTAGTTAGTTGTTTTTTTATTTCTATTTTTTTCAATAACTATTAGTTGCTTTACTGGACCCATCAAGAAATTTGAGGGCTGCAGTTTCCTCAGTAGTGGTAAGGGTGGTCTTTAAAATCCACTGCAGCACTGAAACTGATGAACATTTGAATATTATATACTATCTAGTTCTATAGATGAGCTCCATTATTAATACTCTATCATAATCTACTATTTTTCTTTTCTACTAATAACTGAGTTGGCTGAATATTTACTATAGTGTTTGAAGATCATTAGACTGTGTGACCAGAAAACCCAACCATCTATATTATGGAAACATTTTAATTTTAAATACTTTTGAAACTAAGAAAAAGGTTAAAATGCAGAAACATATACAGAGTACATAAACTAATAATCATGTATTCATCAATAAAGTGAACTCAATATTTTATCATATTTTTCTTAGATATCTTTTAAAAACAGATAAAATCCTACAGATTTATGTAACCCCACAAATGTATCCTCTTTCCTGATACATTTTTTTTCACTCACCACAAAAAGAACTATACATAGGATGTGCTTTTTTATCTTTTCCCAAATATGGTTTTATACTTTTCCAACATATATTTGAATACATAGAAGTTACATTGGTTGAAAAAGAAATTAAAAAAAAAAACTATCTTCTTCCAAAATACAAGCTTTTTTGCTATGATAAAAATAATTTTTGAAGACTTCCCTTGCAGTCCAGTGGTTAAGACTTTGGGCTTTGACTTCAGGAGCCTTGGGTTTGTTCCCTGATTAGGGAAATAAGTTCTCACATGCTATGCAGACTAAAAAATTTTAAATAATAATAAAAATTTTTCTGTAACTGAGTTTTTGTTTTATTTCCTCAAAACAACTGCACCTAAATGGGCATGGCGTTGTGTTGATGTAGAATGTATATACACAAGTACCAGAATTCTTCCCACTTTATGGTTTCCTATGACTTCCCTGGTGGCTCGGACGGTAAAGCATCTACCTACCATGCAGGAGACCAGGGTTCAATCTCTGGATTGGGAAGATCTTCTGGAGAAGGATTTGGCAACCCACTCCAGCTGGAAAATACCATGGACCGAGGAGCCTGGTAGACTACAGTCCATGGTTTCATATATGGGTATAATATCCTTATACTATCAACTAATAATGACCAAGAATCTGCTCCATGTTCAAGATAATACTATGGAACACTTTATAGTGGAGAAAATATGCAGTTTTTCAAGATTTATACTATTTTGTACGGCAATACTTCATTTGCTGCATTTCTAATGCACTGAGAACACACAGATCTAGCTATATACACAGCGTAGTCAGTTTCTCTTTTCTGTTAAACAGCCTAATTTCTCATTTTAATAGATTTCACCAGGAAATAAAATTATCATTTTTATTATGTCAGGAAATATATTCTTTTAATTTCAGTGTTAGGGGAGAGTTAGCCCGGTGTCGGAGAGGGCAATGACACACCACTCCAGTACTCTTGCCTGGAAAATCCCATGGACGGAGGAGTCTGGTGGCCTCCAGTCCACGGGATCCCGAAGATTCAGACACGACTGAGCGACTTCACTTTCACTTTTCACTTTCCTGCACTGGAGAAGGAAATGGCAACCCACTCCAGTGTTCTTGCCTGGAGAATCCCAGGGACAAGGGAGCCTGGTGGGCTGCCATCTATGGAGTTACACAGAGTCGGACATGACTGAAGCGACTTAGCAGCAGCAGCAGCAGCAGCCCAGTGTAGCCTTTACAGATAAAATTGATGGTTTGTTACGTGTTTTGACTTTTTACTATCTCAAAATAACAACTTTTATTTTGATACTTCAAAAGTTTTATTTTCTAATCTTGACCAAAATGCCCAATTCTATACTTGACTTGTGTTGTGGTTTTGCTAATTAACTAAGCATTATTTGATTATTCATTATGTTAGTTTGGTTTATAAGGAACAGTTTTTTGAAGTAGATGTGATACTAAATACCTAAATATAGCAATTTTTTGATGGTTGCTTTTGCATTCATCTAATTAGAATTGTCAAATCTAGAAAATAAAATAATTTTATACTAGCTAAAACGAATAAGCTTTTAAATTATTCTGAGTCAATTAGAATCACTTTGTAAACAGAGGTAGTTTTAAAATAAACATTTGTTAAAAAAGAAAAAAATTATAAAAAGCTTCATAAAAAGAAAAAATTATAAGAGAATTTAGATTTTCTTTGAAACATTTTGTTATAAATCACAGTATTGCCTTTATTAACATTGGCATTAATAATAAAAGTGATAATTTTAAACATTTTAACCATAAAAGAATATATATATATACCTAGAGCATGTCAGTGAGGCAGACTAAGTACTTTTCTGAACCTAATATAATTCTCAGATGAGGAACCCAAAACATAATTATTACTGAGGATCAAACATATTAAGAATAATTGATAAAATTCATATGTGAGACATTTATTTTTATCAAATCTTTTAGATGTTTTTAATATACAAGTTAAAATGTTTCAATGCTCACATTAGCAAGTTTTCCTTTAAAGAATTAAGGGTCCATAAATAGTGAAGGAACATTCATGCAAGGATGGGCACGATAAAGCAGAGAAACCTAAGGACCTAACAGAGGCAGAAGAGATTAAAAAGAGGTGGCAAGAATACACAGAAGAACTATTCAAAAAAGTCTTAATGACCGGGATAAACATGATGGTGTGGTCACTCATCTGGAGTTAGACATCCCGGAGAGTGAAGTCAAATGGGCCTTAGGAAAGCATTACCATGAACAAATCTAGTGGAAGTAATGGGATTCCAGCTGAGCTAATTTAAATCCTAATAGATGATGCTATTGAAGTGTTACACTCAATATGCCAGCAAATTTGGACAACTTAGCAGTGCCAACAAGACTGGAAAAGGTCAATTTTCATTCCTATCCTAAAGAAGGGCAGTGCTTAAGAATGTTCAAACTACCATACAATTGTGCCCATTTCCCATGCTAGCAAGGTTATGCTCAAAATCTTTCAAACTAAGCTTCAACATACTTGAATTGAGAAATTCCAGATGTACAAGCTGGGTTTAGAAAAGGCAGAGGAACCAGAGATCAAATTGCCAACATCTGTTGGATCATTAAGAAAGCAAGAGAATTCCAGAAAAACATCTACTTCTGCTTCATTGACTATGTGAAAGTCTTTGACTGTGTGGATCACAACAAACTGTGGAAAATTCTTAAAGAGATGAGAATACCAGATCATCTTACCTGTCTCCTGAGAAACCTGTATGTGGGTTAAGAAGCAACAATTATAACCTTAAATGGAACAACTGACTGGTTCAAACTGGGAAAGGAGTATGTGAAGGTTGGATATTGTCACCCTGTTTAATTAACTTCTATGCAGAGTATATCATGAGAATGCCAGGCTGGATGAGTTACAAGCTGGAATTAAGGCTGCTGGGAGAAATATCAACACTCTCAGATATGCAGATGATACCACTCTGATGGCAGAAAGTGAAGAGGAACTAAAGAACCTCTTGATGAGGGTGAAAGAAGAGTGAAACATCTGGCTTGATGCTGTTTTCATGACTGCAGCCATGAAATTAGAAGGCACTTGCTTCTTGGAAGGAAAGGTGTGACAAATAGATAGCTTGGCCAATAAATGTCTGTATAGTCAAAGATATGGTCTTCCCAGTAATCCTGTACAGATGTGAGAGTTGGACAGTAAAGAAGGGTGAGCACTGAAGAACTGATGCTTTTGAAATGTGCTGGAGAAGAGTCTTGAAAGTCCCTTGGACAGCAAGGAGATAAAACTAGTCAATACTAAAAGAAATCCACTCTGAATATTAATTGGAAGGACTGATGCTGAAGCTCCAATACTTGGCCTCCTGATACAAAAAGCTGACTCATTAGAAAATACCCTGATTGCAGGCAAAAGGAAAAGAGAGTGGCAGAGGATAAGTTGGATGGTGTCACTGACATGAACTTGGGCAAACTCTGGCAGATAGTAAGTGACAGGGAGGCCTGGCGTGCTGCAGTCCTTGGGGTTGTGAGTAGTAGGAAATGACTTAGGTACTGGATGACAGCAACAAATAATGAATAGCATATATCATTCCTTAAAAAATTCACAAACTCATAAGATAAAACTCAACTAAATGCTCTAGACTTAAGTGAACTCTCCTTATCCAACTACAAAGTCTCAACAAACTTGCTTCTTAAGAAAATTCACACTTGAATTCTTAGAAGTCTATTTCCTAATCTCCTAAGTAGTATTACCAGGGTAGACCATGTATAACTATTGGAAGTAAATATGAATTTCTGTAGCTGCAAGAAGGCAGTGAGAGGTCACAGCTCTATTAAAACAAATTAATGGAAACATGTAGTGATAACCCTATGCAAAACAGATAATCAGAAAAAAATTTCAATCTCCCAGAAGATTCTTCTGTACACTTAGATGATTATCCTTCATCTCACTTCATTCTCACAGGATCATTATTTATTGTTATTTTGAGATAAGTTGCTAAGTCTTTAACTTAGATGAAAAGTCCAGAATTTCACCTTATTTGGAGTACTCATTTTATAGAAGATGAATACAGACAGAAAAGATTTCAAATGTTCAAAGCAATATCCTATAGTGCAGTGTCCAGACTGGGAAAGCTATTTTTGAGCACGTGGGACTTCTTGAAATCTATGTGAAAATACTAAGAAGTAACCCTCACATGAACACAAATAAAACCATGCCTCATTTTTTTTTTAATTTGGCAAATGTACTCATTATTTTTTAAATCCATTTTATACTTTTATTTATATTCTTCTGATTGCATGCAAACTATCTCATATGTGATTATTGGTATCAATTTGTGTCATTATGCATAGGCACACTAAACCCATACACACTGGAAACAGAAGCAAATGTAAGTCAATCAAAACAGAGGAGTGCCAAATATTTCTGAAATATTAAAATATATCAAAATATTATCTGGCTATACAAAATGGTAGTAAAATATAGTGAGCTACAATTATTTTATTGTCATTTGCTTTAGCAGCAATGTAACGGCTCAGGTAGTGACAGAAATAAATAATGGAGCATTCATAAGCATGGGCTTCCTCAATGGTTCAGCAGGTAAAGAATATGCATTCAATGCAGGAAACACAGGAGACATGGGTTCAATCCATGGGTCAGAAAGATCCCTTGGAGGAGGAAATGGCAACCCACTTCAGTATTCTTATCTGAAAAATCCTGCAGACAGGGAAGCCTGGCAGGCTACAGTCCATGAGGTTGCAAAGAGGTGAACACGACTGAGTGACTCGAGTGTAATTTATTAGAACTCACTGCTCTTTATGACTGTCTGATACTGGGTTAATTTACCCTTTATAATGCAAACTCACATAGCAAACAATCTTTTTGTCACTGTGATATTCTCACAGGATAGCCTAGTATTTACTGAACTGATATATTAATATAAGCATTATTGTGTCAGTTACTCAGTAGAAAGATGTATCTTACTTTCTCGATAAGAAAATAGACATTTTGCCCATCCTAATAAAATGTTTGCCATTATTTAGATCACTGACAGATAGCTAATAAAAACTCAAGTCCAGCATCAAAATTAATTAACAACTGTCTCTCAATGAGCAAACCCAATTAGGAACAAATTTTCATTCTTTGCTTGTTTTAATTTCTAGAAAATCAGCTGTGGACTCTTCATTTTCATCTTCCACATAATATATCCTCTATCAGTCCTCTCATCTGCTAATCACATTTCTAATTAGCAAAATGTCTTATCTCTGCAGCTGGCCTTTTTATTATTATAACAATCAGATTCATACAAAAAATTTTGTATTTGGATCTTCATTGTTTAATAAAAGTACTCAATTTTTCTAATAGGTATTTACAGATAAAGTGCTTGCAACATAAGTATAAAATGCATAATTTACATATGCATTTATTTCCCTCTGATATGTGTTGCTTTCATCTCTAAGCTCAGTATTTTTCTGGCTCATAATTCTTGACTTCACTCATATCTGTATTCAACATCAACTCCTAAGAAAGGAGCCCCTGACCACACTATCTCACACGATACCAATATCACTCTTTACTCCATGATCTTACTACATTTTACCCCCAAAACATTTTTTTAACTGTCTGAAATCATAATGGTTGTTGTTTGTGGATACGATTTCTTTATAAATAAAAAGGAAAGTTTCACAAGGTAAGGAGCTTTACCTGAGTATATTGTTAGGGCTGTTTCTGTCTTATCAACTCAAGAGTGGGAGGCACATCTTTGACCTCAGCTGCAGGGTATTAGGTACCAATTTAAAGGCAACAGAAGGAGTTCCAGGCAACATCACTGATACAATGCCCCACAGATGTCCCCCCATATCATCATACCACTGTTAGCAATGAACCAGATGTTAATAAAGTCACATATATTATTTAACCATATATTGGTGATAAAAAACAAAATCATCTTTAACATTACTATTCTTTGTGCTTATAATAAAATATAAGCTAAAAACTCAGAGTACATAAGACCTCATCCAGAATTTCAGAAATTAAAGGTCACCCCAAAAAAATTCCATTTGCCATAGTTAGAGCCATCTTGAAGTGGAGAGTAGCTAAAGTTCTAGTTGTCGATTTCTTGGTATCATGCACGCTGCTTTGGGAAACTTTCTGTTTTATCTTTCGTCACCTGTCTCTCAGCAGCTTGATACTCTTCCCTCAGTCACTTTTTTTTTTTTTTGCTTGAGGAGCTATTTAGGTTAATTTTATCCTAATTATATAACTTTGGTTTTGGAATGCAAAATTCAAAATAATCATTTAAATAAGCAAGGAAATACAGTTATAATTGAAGCATTAGGAGTCTCAACCCTTTTAAAAGTAGGCCTTCTTGTCCACACAATAATGCCTCTTAGAATCTCATATATTCCTCTTAGTTGTCAATTCTTGTTATGCAAGTGATCTGCCTTGCAAAGTGTTTCATGGGTTTTTATATACTGACCAGTCAAAATATGTTCTCAAAATATATAAACTGTATTCCAACTCAGATTTTTCCTTTTATTCCTGAACATAATTAAGGATTATGAATGTAGCCACTGAATTTTGAGGCTATTTATTTTATTTCATTTAGTTTTTAGGACGGAGAAGGCAATGGCACCCCACTCCAGTACTCTTGCCTGGGAAATCCCATGGATGGAGGAGCCTTGTAGGCTACAGTCCATGGGGTCGCTAAGAGTCGGACACGACTGAGCGACTTCCCTTTCACTTTTCACTTTCATGCATTGGAGAAGGAAATGGCAACCCACTCCAGTGTTCTTGCCTGGAGAATCCCAGGGACAGAGGAGCCTGGTGGGCTTCCGTCTATGGGGTCGCACAGAGTCGGACACGACTGACGCGACTTAGCAGCAGCAGCAGCAGCAGCAGCAGCAGTTTTAGGAATAAATAACATGATGAATGCAGGAAAAGTTTATTATTGTTTAATTTTAGCTAATGTACTTGATTATTCAAAATTAGATTCCTTCTTTTCACCAGACTAAACTATAAGTCCACTTCATGAGAACATGGTTTAAAAATTGTCTCAAAGTTATGAACATGTGGAGAAAGTAGATAAACATCCTGTTACTTCTCAAGTTTTCATGAGATTCTTTGAATACAGAATGAATTTTTAAGAGACCAGTTTTCTTCTGTCTCTGTGTGTTGCATAGCGTTAATCAATTTCTGATAATATTTGATTGATTTATTATTTTATTTTATCTTATGATATCTTTGATCTACTCTCTACCAGAATACAAGGTTCATGAGATCATGAACTTTTTCTGCTTGGTATACTTTGTGTTCCAAGTACATATAATAGTATATAACATTTAATTACAAAATAAGAATTAATGTTGAGGCTTAGATTCTTTGAGAAGCATGTGTCAGATTTTAGTATCCTTTTACATAGATCATATGTATAATCTAATCTTTATTTATTGACTCAGGCACTGTAAAGACATGAACGTCTTTGAATTCTTCATGCTTTCCTTATTTGAAGTAAATGGTACAATTTCATAGATAAATCTTTTTTTTTTTTAGTATTTTAAAAGTCAATTTAAGAAGCAGATCTTTCTGAGATTATATTTTCAGCATAAATTCAAATGGCATTATTAATATATTCAATCAAACACTGCCTATCGTAGACACAGATTTGGGTAGGAATTTGAGCTCTTCACAAATACTTGATCCTTATATTCCTTGCAGGACATGAAGATAATCCTTGTTTGCCTTGTTTGGCCTCAGATCATGTCATAGGGCTTACTTTGGACAAGGATATTTGAACAGAAGTGATATGTGCTCCTTTCAGGGAGGATTTTAAATCCTAGTGCATATTTTCAGCATGCTCTCTCCAAAAGACAACTGATATTGTAATGATTGTTTTTTATCAACATATAGAAGTACTTAACCTAGTATACAATATTTGTGGGATACTAGGACACCTAAGGAAAGAGTGACCCATAGCAAAATGAAGATCCCCTGGAAGAGGGCATGGCAACCCACTCCAGTATTCCTGCCCAGGGAAACCTATGAACAGAGGAGGCTGACAGGCTATAGTCCACAGGGTAGCAAAGAGTCGGACATGACTGAAGCAACTTAGCATAGGTGCATGCACACAAGGAAAGGATAATACAAGAAGTACAAAGGAGATAGTATAATGGAAAAAAAAAAAAAACACAAAACTATGTGTTAAGTGAAACTATTCTTATCAAAAAATCTTCTAGACTTTGTTAAATTTAGGACCCTTCATTGCAGCACTTTATAAAAACATACAGTAAGTCCCATACATGTGAATGAGTTCTGTTCCGAGGGCATGTTTAAAAGTGCAACTTATTTGTAAGTCCAAAAAGTTGGCCTAGGTACCCAATTAACACAATTGACTATACAGTACCATAATGCAATAGGTAGATAGTATTTTTCACACAAATAATGCATAAAAACAAAACCAAAAATAAAACAGTTTTAGCTAATAGTACAGTACAATAACTGGCATACAAGGGCTGGCATCAAGTGAACAGTTAAGAAGAGTTTCTAACTGGACAAGGGAGAGGGGTGGAAGACGGTTGAGCTGAAGGATCATCAGCTAGAAGAGATGGAGGGCAAGCTGCAATTTCATTCCTGCTTCACCTTGATGGCACAGGTTCTGGTTCCTTGCTTGATTCAGTTCTAGCTACCCTCTTAAAAAAAAAACCCCAGTGACGTCTGGATAGTAGCTCTTTTTTTTTCTCATCATAGAATGACACCAATAGCACTGGATTGCATTCTGAGCTGCAACCTTTTTGTAACATTCTATGTTCTGGTCCTATGCCTCAAAAATTAACAGTGCTTCCTCAAATAAAGAAAACCCCTTTGCCATTTCCTGCATCATGAATCTCTTCTCTTCTTCAGTTACTTCTTCTTCCTTTTCCTTTGTCCTTTCTCTCGGCCTCCACCTCCATCAGTCTTCATCTGTAAGCTCCTCCAGTGGCACAGCATGGAGTTCAGTGAAGTCATCCTTTTGCAGACCTAACTCCAGGTTCTCCCTGAGGGTCACTGAGCTGTTGAAGATCCCTTTGGACTCCTCAACCACCTTCTCAAATCCACAAAAATAGTGAACAAACTGTGGGAAAAGATTCTTCCAAATCCTTTCAGGGCAATGACTATAACTTATACCAAGCAAAGTCAATGCGTTTTTGTGGCCATGATGTTATAGTCCTTCCAAAATTGCCACAAAGTTGTTCCTGATTTGTCACTTGCCTTTACTGCCTGATGAAAAGCATGACATATTTTTTGAAAGTCGCTATGACTCCCTGGTCTCTAGGTTGGATATGTAATGCACGTTTGCATCTTTGAAAGTTTGTTACTTTAAGGTTCATATGTAGGGACTTTATTGTATATGTTCAAATTTAGCATCTTTAAGCAAAGAAGCAGCTAACTAAATATAAGAACACTTCCTATCAATTTTTATGTCATTTTATTAAGACACATATCTTTTAGAATAAATTTAAGCTTAGTATATTTAAAACATTAAAAAATGTTGCATAGATATATTGGTTCTTTATTTTACATTACAAGATGAAGCTTTCTTCAGATTTTATGTTTTTAAATTTCATCATTTTATACTTCCTTGAAAATATTTCATTAAAGATATGCCTAATATTCATTTCAGTAACAGCTCATTTTTCTTTCAGTATAAAGAATCATACTCAATAATATTTTAACATATAAAAATAAGAAAACAAATATTACCATGTTTTAACATAAGATTTTCTAAAGACAAGCACTTAGTGAATAGTTTCTTCATCTCTGCCTTCATGTTCTCTTCTTTTCTGCAACCTACACTTAATCATCAAATCCTTCTCATATTGCCATATGAATTTGTCTTCAATTGCCAATGCAGCTGCACTGATTCAGGTTGTTAATTTTCACTTGAAGTAAAACAACAGCTTTTACTCTATGGTGTCCTCTATTTTGTACCATGATGTGATTATTTGACTCCTCTGTTTTGGCTGTTCATGTGTCTCCCCACTTCTCTCAATGTAAAGCCCAATTTCTTTGGACCAGTTCATCTGGCCCATAATGATCTCAGTCCCTTGTAACACCACTTTGTCTCTTCCTTTTCTCTTGAACTATCAGGAAAGGTCTAGATATACTGCATTATTTTCACTTCTCCAAATTTATCAAGCTGGCTTTGTACCCAGGCACCTGTTAATTTCTCCAAGTCCCCTGATATGTGTAACTTCTCTTCAACCCTCTGGTATCAGTTTGCTAGTATTTCTTTCATCAGCATTGCTCACATCTCAAAGTTAACTTAGGTTTCCCTCCAGTGTTTTCTAGTAATACCTTACAACCATGCTTATTATCATACTAATCAAACTATATTGTAGTTTGATATCTACTTGGTTGGGCTTTCCCTGTGGTTCAGTGGTAAAGAGTTCACCTGCCAATATAGGAAATCTGGATTCGATCCCTTGGTTGGGAAGATCCCTTGGAGGAGGGCATGGCAACTCACTCTAGTATTCTTGCCTGGAGAATCCCAGAGACTGAGGAGCCTGGTGGGCCACAGTCCATAGCATCACAGAGAGGCAGACATGACTAAAGTGACTGAGCATGCCTGTTATCTACTTGGTTGACTATCTCTTTGTTTGTTTGTTTTTCCTAAGTTTTTTGACATGGACCATTTTTCAGAAGTATCTATTGAATCTGTTACAATATTGGTTCTATTTTATGTTTTGTGTTTTGGCTGTGAGACATGTGGGATCTTAGCTCCTAGACCAAGAATTGAACCTAGACTTCCTTCATTGGAAGATGAAGTCTTAAACACTGGACCACCCTCTTCTCATATGTTTTAAACTCTCTGAAGACAAGAACTACATCTTAACTTCTGTAAGATTAGTTCTGAACCTAAACAAGAGTGATAATACCAATTTTACAAAATGTTTTGACATTTAACATTATACTTATTTTCCTAATTTACATTTTTATTCTTTTGAATCCAAACAATTTTCTATTTCCCTTTATCATTAAAAAATTTAAAAAGATATGATCATACCATAATTGAACAACTTATAAAATTAAAAGCTGAGGAGGGGCTTCCCTGGTGACTCAGTGGTAAAGAATCTGTGAGTTAAGGTCCATAGGGTCACAAAGAGTCAGACATGACTGAAGCAACAGCACACACGCAAAGCAACTGAAGCACTTTGTTATATTTTGTGTTTCTTGTTTGAACTTTTTAAAACAGTACAGAAATTTGGGAAAAAAACAGCAATCCATAATCAAGCAAGCATGCAGCAGTAATTTTATGTAATTTTCTTGTTAATTGTCACATTCAGCATTTATCATTTGAAGGTAAAATTGTTTCAGATATAGCAGTTGAAATATTTTAACTGCTGAAAAGAAGACACATTTCTGGTATAGAAATAGTGTAGAAGAAATATACCATGTTCATGGATTAGAAGAATCATTACGGTGAAAATGAGTATATTACCCTACCCCAAACCATCTATAGATTCAAAGCAATTCCAATCAAGCTATCAATGGTATTTTTCACAGAACTAGAACAAATAATTTCACTATTTGTATGGAAATACAAAAAACCTTGAATAGCCAGAGAAATCTTGAGAAACAAGAATGGAACTGGAGGACTCAACCTGCCTAACTTCAGACTATACTACAAAGCTACAGTCATCAAGACAGCATGGAATTGGCACAAAGACAGAAATATAGATCAATGGAACAAAAATAGAAAGCCCAGAGATAAATCCACACACCTATGGGCACCTTATCTTTGACAAAGGAGGCAAAAATATACAATGGAGAAAAGACAATCTCTTTAACAAGTGGTGCTGAGAAAATTGGTCAACCACTTGTAAAAGAATGAAATTAGAATACTTTCTAACACCATACACAAAAATAAACTCAAAGTGGATTAAAGATCTAAGTGTAAGACCAGAAACTATAAAACTCCTAGAGGAAAACACTATCTGGAATAAATCAGAGCAAGATCCTTTATGACCCACCTCCCAGATAATGGATATAAAAGCAAAAATAAACAAATGGAACCTTATTAAACTTAAAAGCTTTTGCACAATGAAGGAAACTATAAGCAAAGTGAAAAGACAGCCTTCAGAATTTGAGAAAATAATAGGAAAGAAAGCAACTGACAAAGAATTAATCTAAAAAATATACAAGTAACTCATGCAGCTCAATACCAGAAAAATAAACAAATCAATCAAAAATTGGGGAAAAGACCTAAACAGACATTTCTCCAAAGAAGACATACAGATAGCTAACAAATCAAAATCACAATGAGGTACCATTTCATACTGGTCAAAATGGCTGCTACCAAAAAGTTTATAAACAATAAATGCTGGAGAGGATGTGGAGAAAAGGGAACTCTCTTACCCTGTTGGTGGGAATGCAAATTAGTATAGCCACTATGAAGAACAGTGTGGAGATTCCTTAAAAAGCTGGAAATAGAACTGCCATATGATCCAGCAATCCCACTGCTGGGCATACACACTGAGGTAAACCAGAATTAAAAAAAAGCATGTGTACCCCAGTGTTCATTGCATCACTATTTACAATAGCTAGGACATGGAAGCAACCTAGATGCCCATCAGCTGGTGAATGGATAAGAAAGTTGTGACACATTGTTGTGGAATATTATTCAGCTATTAAAAAGAATGCATTTGAATTTAATGAGGTGGATGAAATTGGAGCCTATTATAGAGAGTGAAGTAAGTTTGAAAGAAAAACACCAATACAGTATATTAACATATATATATATATATATATATATATATATATATATGGAATTTAGAAAGATGGTAACAATGACCCTACATGCAAGACAGCAAAAGATACACAGATATAAAGAACAGACTTGTGGACTCTGTGGGAGAAGGTGAGGGTGGGATGATTTGAGAGAATAACACTGAAACATATATATTACCATATATGAAATAGATGACCAGTCCAAGTTTGATGTATGAAACAGGGCACTCAAAGCTGGTGCACTGGGACAACCCAGAGGGAAGGGATGGGAAGAATGTAGGAGGAGGCTTTGAGATAGGGGACACATATACACCCGTGGCTGATTCATGTCAATATATGGCAAAAACCACCACAATATTGTAAAGTAATCAGCCTCCAATTAAAATAAATAAATAAATTTAAAAAAAGAAATAGTGTAAAAATAAGTATGACTCCATATTTTAAAACAACTTAAGAAACCTAAAGAAATACAACTGAAAATGATAAAGCTAAACAAATAGTAATTCATATTTTAAAATGAAAGGAAGCAATAGGAAATAGTTATCAATTCAAGAAAACTCTGAGATTCATTCTTGAAATTTGAGAGAATGTTCACTGAGAAGTTGTATTTTCAGGTAGTCACACTCCTATGTAAAATACTGAATTAGTCAGCAGAATTACCATATACAAAGTTTAGTTTGCACATACCACACTAAAGTAACTTTTAATATCTCATTAATATGTTTGCTATTAAAAAAAATTCTTAGAAATATATTCTAATGTAAGTCTAAGGAACTGAGTGTATCTTGCCCAGAAGAACTAAAGAAAATATTTGCCATTTGGATTAGTTCTCAGTCCATGGAGTGAATCTTGAAACTTAATAGTGGACTGAGCACAATATTTTAATAATCACTGGGTTTGGAAATGCATCGATCCAGGCATAACTAGAGAATGTATCTCTTGTTGGAACTTATGTGTGTATGCTCAGACATGTCCAACTTTTTGAGCCCATGAACTGCAGCCTGGCAGGCTCCTCTGTCCATAGCATTCCAAAGAATACTGGAGTGGGTTGTCATTTCCTTATCTAGGGGATCTTCCTGACCCAGGGATTCGAACCTGGGGATCTCCTGCATTGCAGACAGATTATTTACCATCGGAACCACCAAGGAAACCAGTATTCATGCGATGATTAATTTAGTAAGAGTTTTATGGACTGACTGGATAAGAATGTGAATATGAAAACTCAAAGTATTTTAGTGTCAAGGTTTAGTAAGACAGGAACAGGGTGAATTAAAATATTTTATTCAATAAAATATCCCTATTCCAAAGATGAGAGTCAAAAAATCACATTCATTGTGGGTCTCTAAGACAGAGTATAAAAAGAAAACTGTATAAAAGTCTAAAATCCTTCATTTTTAGAACCTATAGCGTATATGTTGCTGCTGCTGCTGCTAAGTCGTGTCAGTCATGAAGTGTCCGACTCTGTGCGACCCCATAGCCAGCAGCCCATTAGGCTCCTCTGTCCCTGGGATTCTCCAAGTAAGAATACTGGAGTAGGTTGCCATTTACTTCCAGTGCATGAAAGTGAAAAGTGAAAGTGAAGTCATTCAGTCGTGTCTGACTCCTTGCAACCCCATGGACTGTAGCCCACCAGGCTCCTCCATCCATGGGATTTCCCAGACAAGAGTACTGGAGTGGGGTGCCATTGCCTTCTCCAAGTGTATATGCTAAATGGAGTCAAATGATATCTATGTTGTCTTGTATATTCAAATAACTTGGAAACAGTTTTGTTTGTTTCTTAATTCTTTAGATACTAAAAAAAGCAGACACTCAAATAACATTTTTCTCTTTCCTGTTAAGCAACAAATGAAGCAAATAGTTGGGAAGCTAGTAGCTGTCTAAGGAGATTAAACAATTTCTTAGCTGAGCCTAAAAAGTATATCTTAAGGAAATTAAGATTTTGAGAAAATTTTTTCCATACATTAATTTTTTAACTTCACATGAAATATCTATTCTCTTTTTAAGTTTTTTAAAGCAATGATTCTAGAATTCTAGTGCTTTTTTATAGATAGCCTGCAGCAACATTTATGAAAAGTATATAAGCCAATAATCAAATTATAAAACAACTTTTCTCATTATATGTAAAGACCATACAATTTAATCAAAACAATCAGCTAATTTTACCAAAAATTTGGAGGAATGCTGGGTATAGTTACCAAACCCATCCAGGAAGGAATTTAATGATATAGTACTGATTTTATAATCATAAGAATAAATAAGTTTTTAATATTTTGTGGATTAAAGAAAAGCTCTTTTGAACTGAATTTACCATGAATCTTAAGGGTCAAATTTACTTTTCATGCTTCAGCAAATCAAAAATGTGTTGTATAATTAAAGTCATGCTTGATATTATAAAGGAAAGTACTTTTCATTAGATAATGTAGATAATTTATAGATAAAAGAAATTATTTTAAAATATAAAAATATAGAGTAAAATAATGATTTTAAAATCATAAAGTATGTAATATAAATTAATAATCTCTTGAAAAAAAAAAACAGTCTCATAGTCATTCCTAACATCTTTAAACATCATCCAAGTTACATTGGTTACATTCAGAAGCTCATTGATTCAAAATTCTAAGTTTGGGACATGAAAAGGCCATATTCATGTCATATAAAATCTCCACTACAATAATCATCAGATCAGAATTTAAGAAGGATTGTGTTAAATGCTGGTATTTGATTGTGTCTTAAAACAATGTTAACATCTAAATGTGCATACTTGAGGAAGTAGGAATCTAAATTTTCTATGATAATATAGAAAAATGATTTTACTTAATGACTTGGTTTCCTATTATTAAACAGAGACTATTCTTTAAAATCATATCAATTTTATTGCATCTAGAATGCTTCTGCCCTATGGTCCCTCAACTTTGGTGTGCAAGAGGATCCTCAAAACAAATGATGTCTCCTGAGGCCATTTTTGCATGTGGAGATTTTTCATGAAAGGGTTAAATGTAAAGAATATGGGAATGGAATATGGAAAAAGAATAGTGTTTATACTTGATCTTTCTGTTCTTATACTGTATCTACAAACATTTCCTTTCTTTCACATTGGCAGGACAGTGGAAGGCCATTATTCTTTATTGAAACATCCCCCAAAGATACATCAAAGTTTTTCTTCCATGGCAAGATACAGTGTCTGGGTAAATTACCAATTAAAATAGAGTATAACAAAAACAAAGCATCCTAGCAAAAAATAATATTTGTTTCTAAATATAAAAGAAAATCCTAACAACAAAGAAACCAGAAAATAATGCTAAGGCAAGTAAAGAGCTAGCTTCAGAAACTGTAAGAAAAGGGTTGTTTTTTGAACCATGGTTTGTAAAACCAGAAATATGTCTTCCTCTGGTGGATAGCATGAATCTCACAAACTTAGAAAGAATAATATTAGCATCAGGCTTACTGATCCGATCAAGAAAGCTTTAAAATAAGACTGAGAGTGGAATAGAAAAATGTGAATTGGTAAAATGGATATTAGAGAAGACAATAGTTTTGAAATAAAAATAAGACAAGTGAAAAATGGCTAGAAATTATTTTGTGAAAATCATGGCTTTGAATACTACTTAGATCCAGGATATACAGTGTTCTGAATAAAGTTAAAATAAAAATAGTACATACATTAAACTCTTAAAATACACTTAAAAAAACCCCCAAACTGTTAACACATCCCAGGAAGATGAGTTTAAGAATTACCACAGATGTCTGTGTAAAGAGCGCCCTGCATAAAGGAACCTGGCCTGTGGTATAAGTGGGAAATATATTTTACTCCACACTCCAATTACCTGACAGGTATTATTATCTTTGACTTCCCAGGTAGAAGTTAAGGCTTCAGTATGTTCAGAAATACTGAATAGTGCTCAAGGTTATATAACTCAAAATGACAAGGCTAGATTGGCTAGAATTGGAAGCTAGGTGCGCAAGAAATTCATAATTTCAGCAAAACATGGTAAGGAGAAATTTATACATATACAGGCATGCAAATATAATGCATTCTAGTGTAGCAGAATGGGGGAAAATTACATAATTAATTTGTTCACAAGGATGAACACAGTGACTGGGAAATGTGTGTCACCACATACCAGGGAGTTATATACTAGTTTTATGATCAGGAAGCAAAGAAAGGAATTTAGAGATATTCATGTCAGGAAAGGAAAATTTAAAGAGAAGAGAAACTCATTGAAAAATAGCATGGCAATCCCAGGAAAAAATATTACAGAAGATAGTGTATTAATAATGAGTACAAGATACGGACAAGAAGGAAGGGCTTTAAATAGTTGGATCCCTTTTAAGAGGAAGTTTAAAATCTCTCCATTTGAGGGAGGACTTAGCTGGTAACTCTTCTGTCAAATATAATTTATAGAGAAGGTGATTTGCATACATAATGGAGACTCGGGAATGGAAGTTGTAATGCTTTTAGAATAAAAGAAGAGAATGATAAGTAGGGTTGGGTAAATTAATTCTGCAGATGTAACCAGACAGCTCTTCAGCATACAGAAAGCAAAGGGCAGTTACCCAGACACTTTAAGAAAATATAACCAAGGAAGAAAGTGAGAAATTAAAGATGAAATTCTGACTCAAATGTTGGAGAACAACCTATAACCAGAAAAAAGGAAAGATACCTAAATAAAATAATTCAATTTTACATTGCAGTTTGGCATTGTGTGTTGTGTTAAGTCGCTTCAGTCATGTCTGACTCTTTGCGACCCTACGGACTGTAGCCCATTTATCTGTCTGTGTTATTCTTCAGACAAGAACTGCAGTGGATTGCCATGCTCTCCACCAAGGTATCTTCCTGAACCAGGGATGGAACCTGCGTCTCTTATGTCTCCTGCACTGGCAAGCAGGTTCTTTACCACTAGCAACACCTGGGATTCTTTGTTCTTTAAAAACATATGTAATAAAAGATGAACATAATTGCTCAAATCATTGGGTAAGGACTTGGAAAGGAATGTGAGGTATCTAAAGTCAAGAATGTGCTAAGATGCTCTTAATATAAAAGATCTAAAAACATTAACTGTGTTGAGAAAAGAAAAAGAAAAAGATAAGCCAATAAACCGGGAGAGAAAGGGCTGCTAAACTTTTTTGTTTCTATCCTTCCATCAAGAAAAATCACCATTAAATTCTAACAAATATAATAGAACAGTTTTGACATGTATTTGGTATTTACTTAGGGACCAAAATAAATAAGAGTAATAGAGAAAATTTCCAAATGAACAATTCCTGCCTACCATGACTGTGACCTGTGAATACTTAGACAAGAAGGATAAGAATATTCAACTTAAAATATATCTTAATTTTAATGCGGTATCTTGCATAGTCTTTTATTGTAACTTTGTTAACAGATTAAAAAAAAAGGTTTTATGATAGTGAGACTGAATGGATTGGTGGTGATGAACCAATCTTTTCTACTTTCAAAACTCAAAATGTTATTGTATGATTTAGCTATGAAAGTGGAAAATACATTTTACAAATCTCTACATAATACAAAGATGAAAGAAAGCTAACAGCTTACGTGATAATCAAATAAATCTTCAAAAATGTTTTCTTATGCTGAAACAATCTTTCCAGATAACTTACTATATAACAGGAAATAAGCTATGATATTTTTACAGATTCTATAATCTTCAGCTACTTTCGGAAAATACCCTATTGCATTGCTTTTTCTCATTTTGCCAAAGTATTTCTATTCTTCAGATGCATTAAATTAACTTTTAAAAATCAGATATACTTTGAATCCTTGAGAATAAAAATATGTAGGATTTCTAGCTTAGGAAATGAGACAAAGTATTACTCAGTACAGGTAAATGTAAGCACATGTTAAATAAGTTTCTTTCATAGAAATTATACCATGTAATTTTTTCTATAGCATAGATAAATGATGAAGTTTTTCAGAAAGCTCCCTTTAGTATATCTCACATCATAGTAAAAATGCATAAATTAATTTCAAAGATTTGTAAATAATTTGAAACAGTTCTTGGTAGTGTACTGTTATCTTTGATTTAGAAAAATATATGGTCTGAAATTCATTGAAAAATTATTAAAATTTATATTAACACATCATCGTAACAAGATCTTCAAAGAGAATCACTTAAGCACAAAAGAAGATAATTAAATTCCTCACCTGCCTAATACCCAACCGGTAAGCAACAATCCGATCCACGGCATCAGGATTCATTTGAGTCCACTGTAGACTGTAGGAGTAAACACGGTGTCTGTTCTGCCACACAGGATTGTAGGTATCGTAATAGAATTCTGGAGCATAGGCCTTTCCTAGAAACAGAAGGAGACCTTAAAATTAAATGTATATTACAGTCAAACCTAATTACTCTTTTTGTACCTTTTATTACTTTCTACTTCATGTTCATAAGTAATTTTTGTATTTAAAAAGTCATATGATTAAATTCAAATTAATTTATGGAGAATTTGAGAAGAGATGCAAGATGATTTCCTGGTAGGTTTGATGAACAGTGTGAGAGGAAGAGAAGACCCAAGAATGACTACAAGTGTTTCGGCGAAAGCAACCAGAAGAATGGAGTTTCCATCAACTGACATGAAAAGCTCTGGGAGGATCAAATTTGAAGGGTCAGGAAATTATTTTTCAACAATTTGAATGATCTAAATGGAGACAGCAAGTGAGATACATTGGACTAAAATGCAGGAGAGGCCAGGCTTGGAAATATAATCTTGCTAACCATAGGCATATAGATAGATTTCATTTATATATGTTTAAATATTTTCATTGATGCATAGTTGCTTCAAAATGCTGTGTTAGTTTCGGCTGTAAAGCAAAGTGAAACAGCTAAACATATACATATATCCCCTCTTTTTTGGATTTTTTTTTTCCCCGTTTAGGTCATCACAGAACAGCCAAAAACTTTATCAGCAAGTGAATGATAACTCTGCCCAAAAAAAAAAAAAAAAATCAGTGAATACGACAATCTGTGTTTATATTGTCCATGTCTTTGGTCAGTAAATTGAAATTAACCAAACAATGATCAATAACAAAAAGGTTTTTTTTTTTTTTTTTTTTTAAGATTTTAAGGATATGTGAGGGGTGTGTGTGTGCTCAGTCACTTCAGTAGTATCTGACCCATTGAGACCCTAGGGACTGTAGCCTAACAGGAACCAGGTCCTCTAGCCCATGAATTTCTCCAGGCAAGAACACTGGAGTGCGTTGCCACAACCTCCTTCATGGGATCATCCTAACCCAGGGACCAAACCTGCACCTCCTGCATTGCAGATTCCTGTGGATTCTTTACCACTGAACCACCAGGGAAGTCCCCACACATGAGGTACACAGTGTATATAACCTACATAAACCATCTCAGGTTTTTCTTTTAATCGCAAATTGAAAAATGTACAAACTATTGGGAATTATGGGTCCACTCACTAATAATCTGAAATATAGACTTTTTACACCTTATATTTTACACCAATATACATTTATTTATTAAATCAATATTTACTGAGAGTCTATTGAATGGCAAGTACTGTTCTAGGCAATGAACAAAGAGGTATGGCCTCTCTCTTCCTAGAAATTGCTTCCATTTTCTCAGACCTTTCAGATAGCTTTACAATTTTTACTGGATTTATGATTTAATAAATTGAAAATTATTCAACAGACTTTATTTTTTTGAAATTAGATTAAATATTAAATGTCCTCCTGAGGTTTTCCTTCTAGGTTCCTGTTTGCAGGGAATTTTCTTACCTGGTTTTCTTTTTCTTCATCATTAGTCACCTAACATCTAGGGATTGCACAAGAATTTATAACATAACATTTCATAAGAATTTATAACAGATAGTTAAAGAATGACTTTTGAAGACTAAGAATGAAATTTATGGTCTCTATTACCCTAGAGAGGTTTACCAGGAAAAAAATGTTAGATGAACTGAAGTTAATTTCTGATAAATTTACTAGTAAACTTAGATACATTGAATTAAATATCTGAATCTTAATAACATTTGGTAAAGTCTTACACCAACACTGTGTGCTTTTAAAAATGTTCTATGAATATTCATTTATTTTAATTGAAATTGGATTATTAATTCTATACAAATTGTCTTGCATAGGAGGAAAAGAGCCATCACATTTGTTTTATTGCTTCTTTATTTTATATATTTTTTACTTATTACTAACTAAATGATAGTGCAAGTTCATGTTCACATCATTTAGTAAAATCTAGATGAGGAACACAAGATACTGAATGAAGGGATCAATACCCAAAATGTCATTGACAACTTGCATTTGAGGCAAAATTTCCCAAACCATTATTGAGGAGGTACATTTTATAGAAGTCTATATAATGAGTCAGGGGTTTTGAATAAAAGTAAACATCCACAATGTATAAGTGAAGTAATGAGTTGCTTAAGTGAGTAATGTCAATATACAGTGTTTTCATTAGAAATTGTGTCCAGATTGAATTGAGGAGGTAACAGTATCAACAGTTGGTTTTTCATGTACTGCTTTTTATTTTTGCTTTTTAGTTGAGGGGAGCAGGGAAAGGGGACTGCTTTTGTAACTTAGCCAAGAGGGAAATACAACGGGTATTAGATTTAGTGCTATCATTTGTATTTTCATGAAAAAAAAAAAAAAAGAGGATCAAACAGAAATAACGAAAAAATAAGGTCACAACCAGAGGCTATTTAGCATGAAAAAGAAAAAAAAAAAAAATCCCTCAAAAACTGGCAAATGTTTTCTGAGAGTTGCAACTCCATCACAGAGAAAGGGAATCAGGCTATATTTTAACAGATCTATGAAAGATGAAAGCCAGTAAGAGGATGCATATTCTGATTTAGGAATGTTCTAGCAATCCTCTCTGAATACAGACTATGAATTTTCCCTTCCCTAAAGGTATGGTTGTCTGAGGAGCTTTTACAAACAGCTGAGAAAAAAAGAGAAGCTAAAGGCAAAGGAGAAAAGGAAAAATATACCCATTTAAATACAGCATTCCAAAGAATAGCAAGGAGAGATAAGAAAGCTTCCTCAGTGATTAATGTAAAGTAATAGAGGAAAACAATAGAATAGGAAAGACTAGGTATCTCTTCAAGAAAATTAGAGATACCAAGGTAATATTTCATGCAAAGATAGGCACAATAAAGGACAGAAATAGTATGGACTTAACAGAAGCAGAAGATATTAAGAAGAGGTGGAAAGAATACACAGAAGAACTATACAAAAAAGATCTTCATGACCCAGATAATCACGATGGTGTGATCACTCACTGAGAGCCAGGCATCCTGGAATGCAAAGTCAAGTGGACCTTAGGAAGCATCACTATGAGCAAAGCTAGTGGATGTAATTGAATTCAAGTTGAGGTATTTCAAATCCTGAAAGATGATGCTGTGAAAGTGCTGCACTCAATATGCCAGCAAATTTGGAAAACTCAGCAGTGGCCACAGGACTGGAAAAGGTCAGTTTTCATTCCAATCCGAAGAAAGGCAATGCCAAAATACTACCTCATGATTGGACTCATCTCACACGCTAGCAAAATAATGCTCAGAATTCTGCAAGCCAGGCTTCAACAGTACATGAACCATGAACTTCCAGATGTTCAAACTGGATTTAAAAAGGCAGAGGAACCAGTGCTCAAATTGTGAACATCTACTGGATTATTGAAAAAGCAACCGAGTCCCAGAAAAATATCTACTTCTGCTTTATTGACTATTTCAAAGCCTTTGACTGTGTGGATCACAACAAACCGGAAAATTCTTAAAGAGGTGGGAATACCAGACTACCTGACCTGCCTCCTGATAAATCTGTATGCAGGTCAAGAAGCAAGAGTTAGAACCATACATGGAACAACAGACTGGGTCCAAATTGGGAAAGCAATAAGTGAAGGCTGTATATTATCACCTTGCTTATTTAACTTATATGCAGAATACATCATGCGAAATACTGGGCTGGATGAAGCACAAACTGGAATCAAGATTGCTGGGAGAAATATCAATAACTTCACATATGCTGATGACATCATGCTTATAGCAGAAAGCGAAGAAGAACTAAAGAGCCTCTTGATAAAAGTGAGAGTGAAAATGTTGGCTAAAAACTCAACATCAGAAAACTAAGATCATGGCATCTGGTTCTATCACTTCATGGCAAAAAGATGAGGAAACAATGGAAACAGTGAGAGAATTTATTTTCTTGAGCTCCAAAATTGCTGCAGATGGTGACTGCAGCCATGAAATTAAAAGACACTTGCTTCCTGGAGGGGCTTCCCTGGTGGCTCAGAGGTTAAAGTGTCTGCCTGCAATGCAGGAGAGCTAGGTTCAGTCCCTGGGTCAGGAAGATCCCCTGGAGAAGGAAATGGCAACCCACTCCAGTATTCTTGCCTGGAGAATCCCATGGACGGAGGAGCCTGGTGGGCTACAGTCCACGGGGTTGTGAAGAGTCAGACACGACTGAGCAACTTCACTTTCTTTTCCTTTGCTTCTTGGAAGAAAAGTTATGACCACCTAGACAGCATATTTAAAAGCAGAGACATTACTTTGCCAACAAAGGTCCATCCAATCAAAGCTATGGTTTTCCAGTAGTTATGTATGGATGTGAGAGTTGGACAATAAAGAAAGCTGAGCACTGAAGAATTGATGCTTTTGAACTGTGTTGTCAGAGAAGACTCTTGAGTCCCTTGGACTGCAAGGAGATCCAACCAGTCAATCCTAAAGGAAATCAGTCCTGAATATTCATTGGAAGGACTGACGCTGAAGCTGAAACTCCAATACTTTGGCCATCTAATGCGAAGAACTGACTCATTTGAAAAGATCCTGATGCTGGGAAAGATTGAAGGCAAGAGATGAAGGGGATGACAGAGGATGTGGTTGGATGACATCACTGACTCAATGGACATGAGTTTGGGTAAGCTCCAGGAGTTGTGATGGACAGGGAAGCTTGGTGTGCTGCAGTCCATGGGGTTGCAAAGTGTCGGACATGACTGAGCAACTGAACTGAACTGATCTGAGTTATTTAGTCAATACCTAACTACGATTTAGCAGGGATGAAATGGGTGGATGATTGTTAACAAAATGGCCTTTAAGGTAGGGCTCAGGCTCAAGTCTATAAGTTGCTATGAAATATTTGCCTACTGTTTCTTGTATTACTTGAATTGTTTTAAGCACAATTGGATTTACTTATAAATTCCATTTAATATTTCTATTGGATTGGCCAAAGATGTTAGATAAAACCCTATTGAACTTTTTGGACAAGTCAATATTATCTGTAGTCTAGTTCTATCTTTTATTGACTGCCAGAAGAGTAACTGGCACAATGGTATTGGCTGCATGTCATAAATGCAAATTGGCATAATCCTAGAACTGATTGTTTATCTAAATAAATACTTTTCACATTATTGAAACAGTTTGACACTGAAGTTAGAAAACAATTGGCATGACCTATGTGAATAATATGAATTTGTTTCTCAAAATCCCATTTTCAATGTTGTGAAAAATTAAGATACAATCTAACCCTCATTTAAATATTCAAGTAGATAATATTTTCCCATAACATATCATCACCATCTTTATATTTAATGGTAGATTAATATAAAGGCTTTTCAATGTATTCTTGAAATATTTTATTTTTAGTGACATGTCCACATTATGTATGAGTGATATCACATATAATATATTTTTAGGAAATATTAGAGAAAGAAATAGAGATTACCAACTCCAATATCTTGTATGACAGATAAATTATGGAGCAGAATAAAAAAGGTGACAATATATGGATGTTGATATAAAATTTTATTTTAGTTGAATAATTGCATCACCTTTTTTTAGAATTTTAGAAGTTTTTTTAGAATTAAATAGGAAAAAAGCATTTTTAGATAGTTCACAAGTAATACTGATTAACAATAAACAGTTACTGATTAGAAATGGTTTTGAGTCAGTTCAGTTCAGTCGCTCAGTCATGTCCGACTCTTTGTGACCCCATGAATTGCAGCACGCCAGGCCTCCCTGTCCATCACAACTCCCAGGGTTCACTCAGACTCACGTCTATTGAATCAGTGATGCCATCCAGCCATCTCATCCTCTGTCGTCCCCTTCTCCTCCTTAGTAGTTATGGTTAAATATGGACTTGCTTGCTATGTCTCAGAGAAAGCATATCTATATTTTGGATAAATGTGATACACCTCTTTTGGGTAAATGTGATAAAAGAAAAATGCTTTCTGACTTCATCTGAGAAATCTATCTTAGAAAAAAAAAACAACACAAATTTTCTCTCTGCTTTAAGAGCCACTCACAGGCAATATTTATATACTCATTTTGTAAGAAGTACATAGTACACATAGTAATACTAAGGAAATACCATTACAATAATCATAGGCTTTGACAAGCAAACATGACATCTGCTGGTTGAACAGGGAAATAATTCATAATTTTCCTTCTTTTTTTATCCTTTAGGCATTTTTTTGTCCTTCTAGCAAGCACACCAATTTTTTTCTCATTCTCTCTTATACTCCAGTTTTATTATATGCAACATTGTTTGAGTTTACATCTTTTATATTAATTGACCTAAAACTACAGTCATTATCTAAATTAGCAAATAAACTTTAGACATTATGCATGGTTATCTATAGATTTTGAATTTTAAAATATTCATAAAATATATATAGAGAAAAATTTAATTGTTCAAATTTTAAAATAAGATTTATGTAAAAGTAAATTTATTCTATTTTACAAATAGCTTTTCAAAAACGAATATACTGCATTTTCAAATTTTATGCACAAAGCTCAAAGTAAAAGAGATGTTAAGAATATGCAACATGTCACTTTCCTAGTATAAAAATGTTAGATTAAAGTACAACAAAAATCTTTCTTAGATGCATTCCTAAGCTTACAAGTTGAAAGGGAATTATTTATTAGGGGTCAAAAAACAAAGAACTGAAAATCAGACATTGAATAGGAGCTTAGGGAGAAAAAGTGTTCTTGGCATTTTTACTCTTGGGAGCTGGAATTTTAAGTCCATAGGAGATGAGGTTAATGGGCCAACTCAAGATAAGTTGGAAAGGAGACCCCACATATGAGTATAATCAGTGAAAAATAGCATTCTTAGTCATAGAATATACTAGGGAAAAAAGTGTCCATAACCAGCATAGGAAAATGAGAAATGTATTTATATTAACAAAAAGTAATTCTTGGCTAATAATACCACAGGATGGCTTGAGTAGATACAATATCAATTTGCTCTTTTTTGAAATTTAAGTTTAGTTGATTTACAATGTTAATTTCCGCTATACAGCAAAATGATTTAGTTATACATATATAACTGAATGGTTATGGGGTGGTATATGGATGTGTATATAAACATGCATATACATATGTATGAATGTATATATATATATTAATGCATTCTATTTTTAATATATTCTTTTCCACATGGTTTATCATAGGATATTGAAAATAGTTCCTTATGCTATACATTAGAACCTTGTTGTTTATCTCAATTTTTTCCTGAAAGACATTCTCTAAACTTACACTGCAGAGACTTTCTGCAAACTAAATCTCAATGAGTATGAATTATTACACACAGAAAAATTTTCATGAGTGACTAAGAAGGCCAATAAACAACAAGATTTGACTATGACTCTAGATAAGAGAAGCATGAAATGGAATTTATAAATAAGTATTCTCAAAACAACTAAAGAAATATAGTATAGAACAGTAAACAAACACTATGAGACCTTCTATGAAAGAATGATCAATACTCTTTATTGCGACCATTGGTAGGCTTCATGGGGTGCATAATTGACATCTTTATTGATTTTAAAGGAGAAGAAATTCCTCAGACTGACAAGGGTTTCTCATCACAGGATAAAAAAGAGAAAAAATAATACATGGTTTTAGAGCTTCCCTGGTGGCTCTGCCTGCAATGGAGGAGACCTGGGTTTGATCCCTCAGTTGGGAAAATCACCTGGAGAAGGGAATGGCTACCCACTCCAGTATTCTTCCATGGAGAATCCCATGGACAGAAGAACCTGTCAGGCTACATTCCATGGAGTCATAAACAACTGGACATGACTGAGCAACATTCACTTTATGTGGGAAAAAAAATGTATTAAAGACAATACTTTAGAACTCCCAAGGATCTGTTAAAGTTGCAGTGCCCATTTTTCTTACCAAACTGTGCACTCTTGAAGGACAGGGAAGGTCTTATTAGCTATTACTACAATGGTTGGCACAATACATGTGCTTGAGTAAGGCAGGGAGAACAAGTAGTTGCTAATTTATGAAGCTTCTTGTTCAACATGGTAAGATGTTAGGTATTTACCTTATAGTCTAATTATTCTCAAGTTATTTTAACTAGTACTCACTTATGTGGAAGAAAAAATTTTATAGTGAATCTACCAATTTTCATATCCCAATGTAAAAAGAGCTCAGTGATACAAAAAAAAAAAAAAAAAAAAACTGAAAGATAACTAAATAATCAAAATAGTAATAATAAAGTTTCATAAAAACATACTTGTAAAGTATCAAAACTAATAAAACAATCTAAAACTTTTCAAATGTATCTTTATTAGTATAAAAAGAGTAACTACATAATCAAGGCAAAGATCAACACTGATGATGCACTGAATAAAAGAGTTCTAAAAAGCATGCAGGAATCAGCTCTCTCTATGCATTTTTAGCAAAAGCTAACTGAAAGAGTCAATTGTTTAAGAACCAGAGGTATATACTGTGTTTAGACACAAAGACTAGCTGTGGATTACTCATAGCAATCTATTAGACATCATATACCATAAATATCTATGCAGCACTCAGTCCTTTCTCTATAGAGTAGAAGAAAGAACATGTAATTGTTGAAACCATAACTATTTTCTCTTCAAATCAGTGAATCTCAATGTTGTTCTGGTTTCCCTGCTAGCTCAGTCAATAAAGAAACTGCCTGCAGTACAGGAAACATGAGTTCAGTACCTGGGTCAGGAAGATGCCCTGGAGAAGGAAATGGCAACCCACTCCAGTGTTCTCACCTGGAAAATGCTATGGACAGGGGAGCCTGGTGGGCTATAGACCATGGAGTTGGACATGACTTAGCAACTAAACCATCACCATTGTTGTTCAGTAGCTCAGTTGTGTCTGACTCTTTGAGACCACATGGACTACAGCACACTAGGTCTCCCTGTCCTTCATTATCTCCCAGAAGTGGCTCAGACTCATGTCCATTGAGTAGATGATGCCATCCAACCATCTCATCCTCTGTTGGCCTCATTCTCCTCCTATCCTCAGTCTTTCTCGGCATTAGGGTATTTTCTGATGAGTCATCAGCTCTTCACATCGGGTGGCCAAAGTATTGGACTTCAGCTTCAACATCAGCCCTTCCTATGAATATTCAGGCTTGATTTCCTTTAGGATTGACTGGTTTGATCACCTTGCAGTCCAAGGAGCTCTCAAGAGTATTCTCCAGCACCACAGTTTGAAAGTATCAATTCTTTGGCATTCCACCTTCTTTATGGTCCAACTCTGACATATATACATGACTAATGGAAAAATTAAAGGTTGGACTATAAGGACTTTTGTTGGCAAAATGCTGTCTGTACTTTTTAATATGCTGTCAACATTTGTTGAAATAGACAGTTCTATGAAGACCTGCAAGACCTTCTAGAAGTAACACACACTAAAAACCGTCCTTTTCATCATAGGGGACTGGAATGCAAAAGTAGAAAGTCAAGAGATACCTGGAGTAATAGACAAGTTTGGCCTTGGAATACAAAATGAAGCAGGGCAAAAGCTAACGGGTTTTTCCAAGAGAATGTACTGGTTATAGCAAACACTCACTTTCAACAACACAAGGGATGCCTCTACACATGGACATCACCAGATCGTCAATATTGAATTTAGATTCATTATATTCTTTGCAGCTGAAGATGAAAGTTCTATATAGTTAGTGAAAACAAAACCAGGAGCTAACTCGTGTACAGATCAGGAACTCCTTACTGCAAAATTCAGACATACACTGAATAAAGTAGGAAAACTACTCAGCCTTTTGGTTCAGTTCAGTTCAGTCACTCAGTCGTATCTGACTCTTTGAGACCCCAGCATGTCAGGCCTCCCTGTCCATCACCAACTCCCACAGTCTATCCAAATGCGTGTCCATGGAGTCGGTGATGCCAACCAACCATTTCATCCTCTGACATCCCCTTCTCTTCAAGCCCTCAATCTTTGCCAGCATCAGAGTCTTTTCAAAAGAGTCAGCTGTTTGCATCAGGTGGCCAAAGGGTTGGAGTTTCAGCTTCAACATCAGTCCTTCCAGTGAACACCCAGGACTGATGTCCTTTAGGATGGACTGGTTGGATTTCCTTGTAGTCCAAGGGACTTTCAAGAGTCTTCTCCAACACCATAGTTCAAAACATCAAATTTTCAGCACTTGATTTCCTTTATAGTCCAACTCTCACATCCATACATGACTACTGGAAAAACCATTTAGTCTAGCCTTGACTAGATGGACTTTTGATGACAAAGTAATGTCTCTGCTTTTTAATATGCTTTCTAGATTGATCATGAGTTTCCTTCCAAGCAGTCAGTGTCTTTTAATTTCATGGCTGCAATCACCATCTGCAGTGATTTTGGAGCACCTTAAAATAGTCAGCCACGTTTCCCCATCTATTTGACATGAAGTGATGGAACCAGATGCCATGATACTAATTTTCTGAATGTTGAGCTTTAAGCCAACATTTTCACTCTCTTCTTTCACTTTCATCAAGAGTCTCTTTAGTTCTTCTTCATTTTCTGCCATAAGGGTGGTGTCATCTGCATATCTGAGGTTATTGATATTTCTCCTGGCAATCTTGATTCCAGCTTGTGCTTCTTCCAGTCCAGCATTTCTCATGATGTACTTCTGCATATAAGTTAAATAAGCAGGGTGACAATATACAGCCTTGACGTACTCCTTTTCCTATTTGGAACCAGTCGGTTGTTCCATGTCTAGTTCTAACTGTTGCTTCCTGACCTGCACACAGGTTTCTCAAAAGGCAGGTCAGATGGTATGGTATTCCCATCTCTTTCAGAATTTTCCATAGTTTATTGTGATCCACACAGTCAAAGGCTTTGGAATAGCCAATAAAGCAGAAATAGATGTTTTTCTGGAACTCTTTTGCTTTTTCCATGATCCAGCAGATGTCGGAAATTTGATTTCTAGTTCCTCTGCCTTTTCTAAAACCAGCTTGAACATCTGGAAGTTCACGGTTCACGTATTGCTGAAGCCTGGCTTGGAGAATTTTGAGCATTACTTTACTAGCTTATGAAATGAGTGCAATTGTGCAACTGAGCATTCTTTGGCATTGCCTTTCTTTGGGATTGGAATGAAAACTGACCTTTTCCAGTCCTGTGGCCACTGCTGAGTTTTCCAAATTTGCTGGCAAATTGAGTGCAGCACTTTCACAGCATCATCTTTCAGGATTTGAAACAGCTCAACTGGAATTCCATCACCTCCACTAGCTTTGTTCGTAGTGATGCTTCCTAAGGCCCACTTGACTTCACATTCCAGGATGTCTGGCTCTAGGTGAGTGATCACATCATGATTATCTGGGTCGTGAGGATCTTTTTTGTACAGTTCTTCTGTATATTCTTGCCACCTCTTTTTAACATCATCTGCTACTGTTAGGTCCATACCATTCTTTCCATTATTGAGCCCATCTTTGTATGAAATATTCCCTTGGTATCTCTAATTTTCTTGACGAGATCTCTAGTCTTTCCTAATCTATTGTTTTTCTCTATTTCTTTGGCTTGATCGCTGAGGAAGGACTTCTTTTCTTTCCTTGCTATTCTTTGGAACTCTGCATTCAACCTAAACCAAATATCTCATGATTATACAGTGGAAGTGACAAATAGATTCAAGGGATTAGATCTGACAAGACAAAGTGCCTGAAGAACTATGGGCAGAGTTTTGTAACATTGTAGAGGAGGCAGTGACCAAAACCAAGAAAAAGAAATGCACAAAGGCAAAATGGTTGTCTGAGGAGGCCTTACAAAAAGCTGAGAAAGACAAGACGCTAAAGGCAAAGGAGTAAAGAAAAGATATACCCTTGTTAATGCAGAGTTCCAAAGAATAGCAAGGAGAGAAAAGAAAGTCTTCTTGAGCAAACAATGCAAATAAATAGAGGAAAACAATAGAACAGGAAACACTGGAGATCTCTTTGAGAAAATTAGAGATACCAAGGGAACATTTCATACAGTGATGGGCACAATAAAGGATAGAAACAATTTGGATTTAACGGAAGCAGAATATATTAAGAAGTGGCAAGAATGTATCAGTTAAGTTCAGTCACTAATTCGTGTCTGACTATATGTGACCCCATGAATCGCAGCACGCCAGGCCTCCCTGTCCATCACCAACTCCTGGAGTTCACCCAGACTCACATCCATCGAGTCTGTGCTGCCATCCAGCTATCTCATCCTCTGTCGTCCCCTTCTCCTCCTGCCCCCAAATCCCTCTCAGAATCAGAGTTTTTTCCAACAAGTCAACTCTTCGCATGAGGTGGCCAAAGTACTGGAGTTTCAGCTTTAGCATCATTCCTTCCAAAGAAATCCCAGGGCTGATCTCCTTCAGAATGGACTGGTTCAAGGGACTCTCAAAGTCTTCTCCAACACCACAGTTCAAAAGCATCAATTCTTCTGCGCTCAGCTTTCTTCACAGTCAACTCTCACATCCATACACGACCACAGGAAAAACCAGAGCCTTGACTAGATGGACCTTAGTCGGCAAAGTAATGTCTCTGCTTTTGAATAGACTATCTAGGTTGGTCATAACTTTCCTTCCAAGGAGTAAGCGTCTTTTAATTTCATGGCTGCAGTCACAATCTGCAGTGATTTTAGAGCCCCCCAAAATGAAGTCTGACACAGTTTCCACTGTTTCCCTATCTATTTCCCATGAAGTGATGGGACCAGATGCTATGATCTTTGTTTTCTGAATGTTGAGCTTTAAGCCAACTTTTTCACTCTCCTCTTTCACTTTCATAGAGGCTTTTTAGTTCCTCCTCACTTTCTGCCATAAGGGTGCTGTCATCCTCATATCTGAGGTTATTGAGATGTCTCCTGGCAATCTTGATTCCAGCTTGTGCTTCTTCCAGTTCAGGGTTTCTCATGATGTACTCTGCATGTAAGTTAAATAAGCAGGATGACAATATACAGCCTTGACACACAGCTTTTCCTATTTGGAATCAGTTTGTTGTTCCATGTCCAGTTCTAATTGTTGCTTCCTGACCTGCATACAGATTTCTCAAGAGGCAGGTCAGGTGGTCTGGTTGTCCCATCTCTTTCAGAATTTTCCACAGTTTATTGTGATCCACACAGTCAAAGGCTTTGGCATCGTCAATAAAGCAGAAATAGATGTATTTCTGGAAGTCTCTTGCTTTTTCCATGATCCAGTGGATACTGGCAATTTGATCTCTGGTTCCTCTGCCTTTTCTAAAACCAGCTTGACTTCACATTCCAGGATGTCTGGCTCTAGATGAGTGATCACACTATCATGATTATCCATGTCATGAAGATCTTTTTTGTACAGTTCTTCTGTATATTCTTGCCGCCTCTTCTTAATATCTTCTGCTTCTGTTAGATTCATACCATTTCTGTCCTTTATTGAGCCCATTTTGCATGAAATGTTCCCTTGGTATCTTTAATTTTCTTGAAGAGATCTCTAGTCTTTCCCATTCTGTTTTTTTTCTTCTATTTCTTTGCATTGATTCCTGAAGAAGGCTTTCTTATTTCCTCTTGCTATTCTTTGGAACTCTGCATTCAGATGCTTATATCTTTCCTTTTCTCCTTTGCTTTTCGCCTCTCTTCTTTTCACAGCTATTTGTAAGCCTTCCCCAGACAGCCATTTTGCCTTTTTGCATTTCTTTTCCATGGGGATGGTCTTGATCCCTGTCTCCTATATAGTGTCATGAACCTCATTCCATGGTTCATCAGGCACTCTATCAGATCTAGGCCCTTAAATCTATTTCTCACTTTCACTGTATAATCATAAGGGATTTGATTCAGGTCATACCTGAATGGTCTAGCAGTTTTCCCTACTTTCTTCAATTCCAGTCTGAATTTGGCAATCAGGAGTTCATGATCTGAGCCACAGTCAGCTCCTGGTCTTGTCTTTGTTGACTGTATAGAGCTTCTCCATCTTTGGCTGCAAAGAATATAATCAGTCTGATTTCGGTGTTGACCATCTGGTGATGTCCATGTGTAGAGTCTTCTCTTGTGTTGTTGGAAGAGGGTGTTTGCTATGACCAGTGCATTTTCTTGGCAAAACTCTATTAGCCTTTGGCCTGCTTCATTCCGCATTCCAAGGCCAAATTTGCCTGTTACTCCAGGTGTTTCTTGACGTCCTACTTTTGCATTCCAGTCCCCTATAATGAAAAAGAAATCTTTTTTGGGTGTTAGTTCTATAAGGTCTTGTAGGTCTTCATAGAACCGTTCAACTTCAGCTTCTTCAGCATTACTGGTTGGGGCATAAACTTGGATTACTGTGGTATTGAATGGTTTGCCTTGGACATGAACAGAAATCATTCTGTCGTTTTTGAGATTGCATCCAAGTACTGTATTTAGGACTCTTTTTTGACCATGATGGCTACTCCATTTCTTCTGAAGGATTCCTGCCCTCAGTAGTAGATATAATGGTTGTCTGAGTTAAATTCACCCATTCCAGTCCATTTTAGTTTGCTGATTCCTAGAATGTCGACATTCACTTTTGCCATCTGTTGTTTGACCACTTCCAATTTGCCTTGATTCATGGACCTGACATTCCACGTTCCTATGCAATATTGCTCTTTATAGCATCGGACCTTGCTTCTATCACCAGTCACATCCACAGCTGGGTATTGTTTTTGCTTTGGCTCCATCCCTTCATTCTTTCTGGAGTTATTTCTCCTCTGATCTCCAGTAGCATTTTGGGCACTTACTGACCTGAGGAGTTCCTCTTTTGGTATCCTATCATTTTGCCTTTGCATACTGTTCATGGGGTTTCCAAGGCAAGAATACTGAAGTGGCTTGCCATTCCCCTCTCCAGTGGACCACATTCTGTCAGATCTCTCCACCATGACCCGCCCATCTTGGGTTGCCCCGCAGGCATGGCTTAGTTTCATTGAGTTAGACAAGACTGTGGTCCTAGTGTGATTAGATTGACTAGTTTTCTGTGAGTATGGTTTCAGTGTGTTGGCCCTCTGATGCCCTCTTGGAACACCTACCATCTTACTTGAGTTTCTCTTACCTTGGGCATGGGGTATATCTTCACGGCTGCTCCAGCAAAGCACAGCCGCTGCTCCTTACCTTGCATGAGGGGATATAGACCTGTACAAAAATGGTAATGATCTAGATATCCACATTGATGTGATCATTCATCCAGAGCCAGACATCTGGAGTGTGAAGTCAAGTAGGCCTTAGGAAGCATTATTATGAATAAAGCTAGTGGCGATGATGGAAGTCTAGCTGACCTACAAAACCCTAAAACATGTTGCTGTGAAGGTGCTGCACTCAATATGTCAGCAAATTTGGAAAACTCAGCATCGACCACAAGACTGGAAAATGTAAGTTTTCATTCTAGGACCAAAGAAGGACAATGTCAAAGAATGTTCAAACTACTTACAATTGCAATTATTTCACTTGCTAGCAGGGACTTCCTTCATAGCTCAGTCAGTAAAGAATCTGCTTGCAATGCAAGAGACTTGGGTTCACTTCCTGGGTCTAGAAGATCCTCTGGAGAAGGAAATGGCAACCCACTCCAGTATTCTTGCCTGGAAAATCCCATGGACTGAGGAGCCTCGCAGGCTCCAGTCCATGAGGTTGCAAGAGTCAGACACTACTTAGCCATCACACTAAACCATCACCACCATCACCACCATCACCACCACTTGATAGCAAGATAATGCTCAAAATCCTTCAAGCTAGACTTCAACAGTATGTGAACCATGAACTTCTAGATGTACAAGCTGGATTTAGAAAAGGCAGAGGAACCAGACATCAAATTACCCATAGCGCTGGATCACAGAAAATGCAAGGGAATTCCAGAGAATCATCTACTTCTGCCTCATTGACTATGCTAAAACCTTGGACTGTGTGGATCACAACAAACTGTGGAAAATTCTTAAAGAGACGGGAATATCAGATCACCTTATCTGCCTCCTGAGAAACTTTAGTGTAGGTCAAGAAGCAAGCATTAGACCATACATGGAACAAAGGACTGGTTCAAAATTGGAAAGGAGCACGTGAAAGCTGTATATTGTCACCCTGCTTATTTAACTTATATGCAGAGTACATCATGTGAAATGCTGGGCTGGATGAAGCTGAAGCTTGCATCGAGATTGCCAGGAGGAAAAACAATAACATCAGACATGCAGATGACACCATCATAATGGCAGAAAGCAAATAGGAACTAAATAGCCTCTTCATGAAATTGAAAAAGGAGAGTGAAAAAGCTAGCTTGAAACTCAACATTCATAAAACAAAGATCATGGCATCCAGTCTCATAATTATATGGCAAATAAATGGTGAAAGAATGGAAACAGTGACAGACTTTATTTGCTTGTACTCCAGAATCACTGCACACAGTGACTGCAGCCATGAAATTAGACATGAATCTTAAGTGCTACTTTAAAAAAAAAAAGAAAGAAAGAAAGAAATGCTTCTACTGAAATGTAGATTTTTCTGCTTGTAATCTGGAATGTGATAGAAATCTACTTTTATTTTACAACTATAACTGGTGAGAAAGAAGAAAATGCATTGGATTAGAAAGAAACCCTCAGCAGGAAATTCAAGAAGCAACTGTCTTAAAAACAGAAAAGAAAAAAAAAAAATGCGATCTGGGAAATGAAGAAAGGCTGATTAATTCAAAAATTGCAGACAAACAACTGACCAGTATTTGTCCTCTGACTGTTACTGTGAATGTACTCCTAAATTTAAATTATCAGAGACTAATAATAAGGTCCGTCTAGTCAAGGCTATGGTTTTTACAGTAGTCATGTATGGATGTGAGAGTTGGACTGTAAAGAAGGCTGAGCGCCAAAGAATTGGTGCTTTTGAACTGTGGTGTTGGAGAAGACTCTTGAGAGTCCCTTGGACTGCAAGGAGATCCAACCAGTCCATTCTGAAGGAGATCAAGCCTGGGATTTCTTTGGAAGGAATGATGCTGAAGTTGAAGCTCCAGTACTTTGGCCACCTCATGTGAAGAGTTGACGCATTGGAAAAGACTCTGATGCTGGGAGGGATTGGGGCCAGGAAAAGAAGGGGACAACAGAGGATGAGATGGCTAGATGGCGTCACTGACTCCATGGGCGTGGGTCTGGGTGAACTCTGGGAGATGGTGATGGACAGGGAGGCCTGGCGTGCTGCGATTCATGGGGTCGCAGAGTCGGATATGACTGAGCGACTGAACGACTGAACTAAAGGGACACCAGAGTCTCTGAGTTGAAAAATGACTTTATGCATCTCATTCTGGAAGAAGAATGAAGAAGTATGATAACTCTTGGTATCCTATTCTACTGAAAGCTTATCCTTTTGATTCAAAGCCATGTCAAAAGTTTCATGAAGATGGTGTAAGGAGTACTCTGAGGCTGCAACATTTGACCTGTGAAGTCAAAAGAAAGTGTTTTAAGAAGAATCAATGTCCTAATCTTATTACTTATATTTGGTATTTAGTTATTTAACACTGAATATTAGGCCTAAATATTTAGTGAATATTATTCACTAAAAGTAATAAAGGAATTATTACTGAATTGGTGGTTCAATTTTCATATGAATAGAAAGATGTAAATTACTATGGAGAAGGAATTAAAAAATTGAAAGTATGTAAATAACACTTAACAAAAATATTATTGTATCTGATAAGTGACAATTTATCTTAGAATTAAGGTGACTGTCACAGAAGCAATAAAATGAATGTCTTCAAGGGTTTGTTCAACTATGGTAACTTGAGATAGCACGTAAGAAACAAAAGCAAAAGATAAAAACATACAGCTGGGAAGTCAATGATATCTCTCAGTTAATGATTGTTTGGAGTTTGTAAAAATAATTGCAAGATGTGTGACAATTTATAACTCAACCAAATCATTTAGGTGCAATGCTTTTGTACTTGAACATAGAAGGGTTTATCCATACTTTGTCTTCCCATATGTTTTCAAATGACCAGTCATTGGGACATTATTTTTAAATTGCAACCCAACTGGTTTTATTCAGTCCTCACATGGATACATTTTCTTCTGCTGCAGTCAAAGCTATGAATACCCATATAGATGGCAGACTGCCCTATGGCCACTTTAACACTCAAGAACTTCCTTAGAATTTATATCCCTGGAGAACAAGTTTATTGATTAGATAAATAACAAAAATATTGACAATACTGTCAGGCTCTACAAATCACCTGGATCTTTGTAGAAAGCTGTTAAATTTGCTCAAGTTTAAGGTGTAGATGCTTTGGTTACATTGTGATTTCTTTTGTAGGTATGTCCTTTCAAAATAAAACAGCTAAGAAACAGGTTTCTCACTCTTCAATAAAATGGCTTAATTAAAAACACTTTGTATTAACTTAGTGCTCCTATTCCCCACCTGGAAAAACTTCAAAAAATATTTAGCACTATTTTTCTTTAAAAATCCAATCACTGAAATAATATTTTCAATAAATATATGTTCATGAATTTATGTTATGAACTGCTAAATTCCTAATAATATGTACAAAGCATTTTATTTTATTTTATTTTATTTGTTATAAAAGAAATGAAACAATGGAAACTTGGAAGAAATGTTATGGGATTTATGTCTAAATTTCTTTATAAATAAAAACTTTGCCCATTCATCTTTGCCTCTTTTCTCTGTTGCAATTGAAGATTCATCGTTAGATTGTCTATTGTTTGTAACTATTTTAGTTTATTCTAATGGCATCTAATATCGCTCACCACTTCACACCATCAAAAGACTTCTAACTCAGTGTTCCTTGCATAAATGAAGCAGTAAACTTCCCTCCAGCTCGTGCTTCTCTTGCCTATATTCTAGTGACTCAGCTTGCCAGTGACGGAAATTTCCTAAAACTCTAGTTTTATTCTCACACATTTTGACTCCTTAAACTGAAAGTCTTTCCTGGTATATATTTTATCTGCTTTTCATTATTTTGGTACCCATCATGACTATCATTCCTTTCTTGATCTTTTTTCTATGATAATTATTTATATTATACTACTTTGCACTTAATTAGGAAAACACAACACATTGTAATGTTATACTGATATATAAGTACTCCTGAAAACATTTTCTAGTTAATATATATATTTTTTTCTGACTAGAGGCTCTTTCTCAGATTTAGATATAATGTAATTGCCACCAGTAGAGTATACTGAACAATGTAAAGAAACTACAGTCTTGTTTTATCTTGATGTTTCAATTCTCACACATATAAACTTTAAAAAATCAGAATTGTGCTATAATAACTAATCAGTTCAGTTCAGTTCAGTCACTCAGTCGTATCTGACTCTTTGCGACCCCATGCACGCCAGGCCTCCCTGTCCATCACCAGCTCCCGGAGTTCACTCAGACTCACATCCATTGAGTCCGTGACGCCATCCAGCCATCTCATCCTCGGTCGTCCCCTTCTCCTCCTGCCTCAATCCCTCCCAGCATCAGAGTCGTTTCCAATGAGTCAAATCTTTGCATGACATGGCCAAAGTACTGGAGTTTCAGCTTTAGCATCATTCCTTCCAAAGAAATCCCAGGACTGATCTCCTTCAGAATGGTTGGATCTCCTTGCAGTCCAAGGGACTCTCAAGAGTCTTCTCCAACACCACAGTTCAAAAGCATCAATTCTTTGGTACTCAGCCTTCTTCACAGTCCAGTTCTCACATGCACACATGACCACTGGAAAAACCGTAGCCTTGACTAGACGGACCTTAGTGGGCAAAGTAATGTCTCTGCTTTTGAATATGCTATCTAGTTTGGTCATAACTTTTCTTCCAAGGAGTAAGCGTCTTTTAATTTCATGGCTGCACTCACCATCTGCAGTGATTTTGGAGCACCCAAAAATAAAGTCTGACACTTTCTACTGTTTCCCCATCTATTTCCCATGACTAATATCTCTAAGTAAAGTCAGTTTTAATTAAATTCTAGCCATTAAATAAATTTAATGCTACTGTCAAGAAAAACCTACCCTAGGCATACCTGTGCTTTTCATATTTTGTCCATAAATGAAATATTTAGGATGATATTTGCAAAGCAAAATAAATGGGATAGTTATTATAATATGAATATAATGTTTACATGCTTTCATTTCTGATGGTTATTTAAAACATTATTTGGAGAGTTTTGATAAGGACATGTTAACATAAATATTTATAGGTAAGGGGAGAAAAAGTTAAGCAACTCTGTAACTTGCTCCCTTTCTCCTCAAGGATGCCTGAGGTGGTTGTGACTCTATCAGACCACCTTCTAAACCAGGGCTTCAGCAAACTTTCTCTGTAAGGGATCAGATAGCAAATATTCTAGACTTTAAATTATAATCATAAGATATTTGACACAACTATTCAACTATGATATTCTAAAGAGAAAGTAGTCATGGACAATACCGAATGGACATGACTGTGTTCCAATAAAATGTTATTTATGGAGACTAAAATGTGATTCCATACATTTCACATTTACTAAATTATTATTACTCTTTTGAATTTTTGACCACCATTCAAAAATATAAGAAAACATTTATTTTTTTATTTAGGTCATAGGACATACAAAAGAAGATGGTGGGCTGGACTTGTCTCATGGTCCAGGATAAACTCTATTATAAATCATCAGGGGATGTTAGAGTTTGTAATATTAAGTTTGTTTCTAAAAATTCAGGATGCACTATGTAAGCACCTGAAAATGCCTTGATTCAGCTCTATCTGCCCTATGAAACTGCTTAGTTTTAATAAATATGCAATAAATATATTTATGAAGCAAGGCAGCAGTGAAGAGGGAAAGTTACCAACTCTCAAGACACCAAACCTATATTTCCTGGGCTAATCATATGTGTCACAGGAAATACTAAAAAATGCAAAAGGAATATTGGAAGCTCCATCTGTTGGATTTGGGGATTCATATACAAATGCTAGATCTACATCAGTTTCTTGCTTATACACTTGGCTAAATATTAGTGAAAGACTTATGATTTGTATGAGCTTTTTTGCCAGAATTGGTATGGACATAACAGAAGCAGAAGATATTAAGAAGGTGTGGCAAGAATACACAGAAGAACTATACAAAAAAGATCTTCATGACCCAGATAACCATGATAGTGTGATCACTCACCTAGAGCCAGACATCCTAGAATGCAAAGTCAAGTGGGCCTTAGGAAACATCACTATGGACAAAGCTGGTGGAGGTGATGGAATTCCAGTTGAGCTATTTCAAATCCTAGAAGGTGAAGCTGTGAAAGTGCTGCACTCAATATGCCAGTAAAACTTGGAAAACTCAGCAGTGGCCACAGGACTGGAAAAGGTCAGTTTTCATTCCAATCTCAAAGAAAGTCATGCCAAGGAATGTTCAAACTACCACACAATTGCACTCATATCACACACTAGCAACGTAATGCTCCAAATTCTCCAAGCCAGCCTTCAACAGTACCTGAACCATGAAATTCCAGATGTTCAAGCTGGATTTTGAAAAGGCAGAGGAACCAGAGATCAAACTACCAACATCTGTTGAATCATCGAAAAAGTGAGAGAGTTCCTGAATAAAACATCTACTTTTGCTTTATTGACTATACCAAAGTCTTTGACTGTGTGGATCATAACAAACTGGAAACTTCTTAAAGAGATGGGAATACCAGACTACCGGACCTGCCTCCTGAGAAATCTGTATGCAGGTCAAGAAAAGAGTTAGAACCATACATGGAATAACAGACTGGTTTCAAATTAGGAAAGGAGTATGTGAAGGCTGTATATTATCATCCTGATTATTTAACTTATATGCAGAGTACATCATGAGAGATGCCAGGCTGGATGAAGCACAAGCTGGAATCAAGATTGCTGGGAGAAATGTCAATAACTTCAGATATGCAGATGATATCACATTTATGGCAGAAAGTGAAGAAGAATTAAAGAGCCTCTTGATAAAAGTGAAAGAGAATGAAAATGTTGGCTTAAAACTCAACATCAGAAAACTAAGATTATGGCATTTGGTCCCATCACTTCATTTCAAATAGTGGGAAAACAATGGAAATAGTGACAGACTTTATTTTTGAGGGCTCCAAAATCATTGCAGATGGTGAATGCAACTATGAAAGTAAAAGCCGCTTGCTCTTTGGAAGAAAAGTTATGACCAACCTAGACAGCATATTTAAAAGCAGAGACATTACTTTGCCCACAAAGGTCCGTCTATGCAAGGTTCTGGTTTTTCTAGTAGTCATGTATGGATGTGAGTTTTGGACTATAAAGAAAGCTGAGCACTGAAGAATTGATGGTTTTAAACTGTGGTGTTGGAAAAGACTCTTGAGTCCCTTGGACCACAAAGAGATCCAATTAGTCAATCCTAAAAGAAATCAGTCCTGAATATTCACTGGAAGGACTAATGCTGAAGCTGAAACTCCAATACTTTGGCCATCTGATGTAAAGGGCTGATTCATTTCTTCCCTGATGCTGGGAAAGATGGAAGGCAGGAGGAGAAGGGGACAACAGGATGAGATGTTTGGATGGCATCACGGACTCAGTGGACATGAGTTTGAGTAAACTGTGGGAGTTGGTGATGGACAGGGAAGCCTGGCATGATCCATGGGGTTGCAAAAAGTTGGACATGACTGAGTGACAATTTAGTTTATCTCTCATCAACAGTTGATTAAACATACCAATTATACTCTGCAGATATATATAAGCAATAGTTTAAAATTTTTCTAGAGCAAATTGAAGTAGATGTAATATGTGCTATACTGTGCTGTGCTTTGTCACTCAGTTGGGTCCAACTCTTAGCAACCCCATGGACTTTAACTTGCCAGGCTCCTCTTTCCATAAGGATTCTCCAAGCAAGAGTACTGGAATGGGTTGCCATGCCCTCCTCCAGGGGATCTTGCCAGCCCACGGATGGAATCCAGGTCTCACACATTGCTTGCATATTCTTTACCATCTGAGCCACCAGGGAAGCCCATGAATACTGGAGTGAGTAGCCCATCCCTTCTCCAGGGGATCTTCCATACCTAGAAATCAAATTAGGGTCTCCTCCATTTCAGGTGGTTCTTTACCAGCTGAGCTACCTGGGAAGCCCAGGTTTAATATGTTCTTAGTGTATTCTCCTCCCAAAGTGGTCAATTGCTATATCACAGCCTTTTGGTATTCAGTGTGGTATTTTCTGATATATTGAAATCAGTAAAGAAAAAAAAATGTGTTTTTTTTTGTAAATAATAACATATTTAGAATAGAGATTTAATGAGCTATTAAAAACATCAGGATTTTAAACATTTAAAAGAAAACATAACTAAAATAAAGCACTCATTTCTCATGCTTAAATCATTTTATATAAGACCTTGTTTAATGATGAATAAAAGCTAAAGTACAAGACTACACTAGTCACACATACATGAAATTGAAGAGAGTTATTCTCACTGTATGTTCAGCAGATTATAAACACTTTGATGGCAGAAATTTCACTTTATATACTCTTCCCTTGGTTGACGTTTTGAAGAAAAATAATTAAACTCATAAACTATCTCTACTATAATTTTTAATGAAAATGGTCATTTGTATTGTATTTTTGGGGGGTGAAGTGAGGAGTTATTCAGAGTTGTCATCACTAGTACATTAACTGAAATTTTGTTGACTGGGAAGAGATTTTTAAACTTGTTAATATTATTGATGAAAAGATCTCCCCAGAACAGAACACTCAAATATGTACTGTCGATTTCAGTAGATTCTTGAAAGACTATTTCATCATTTTCCAGTTGTAATATAGAAAAGAGTATTTTAGCCCAATTCTTTTCAATTTATTTTTAGGGTATTTTTTAGGATAAAAAAGTAATGTCAATTTAGTTGTAGTCATGTCAGTGAAAGCTTTCCCACAAATTTCCTTTTAAGTTTTATTTAAATAAATGAAAGTCACTGAAATAATCAATAGATCATCAAATAATATTACTGGAATAATAAAAATTGATGCAGAGCAAAATAGAATAATGAGTTTGTACATTACCTAGAAGTTGACAAATCTCACTTATTCTTGCTTGATCTGCATAGGTGTGAAGCTGATTAGGATTAGTAACATAACATATAAAATGCATTTGGAAAAAAACAATATATAGCAAGATTCTCATGACATGCTAATGAACTAGCATCATAAAATTCATACTACTTATTAAAATGTGTTACCATGAAGGGTAACACTTATTAAATCATTAAAATTGCACAGATACCAAAGCTCTTTTCCTAATTAACAACAACAATAAAAAAATCATTAAAGAAGATACTTAAACTTGAGTGGGAAACTTTAACTTAGTCTTTCTACAGTTTTCTTCAATAATTTAAGTTCATTTGAATATAACTTCCTATCATATGATTCAATTTTCCTTTACAGTTACTTCCAAAAATTATTAGATATGTACAGTAAATATGTTTATAGAAATATCTACTTGGAAAATTATTTAACCATAATGAGTTCAAATTGTCTAAATTAAAGTGTCATTTTTTACCTCGTTTATTGAAACATGGAATGAACACAAGACTTAATTTTATAAATTTCCCTAAAGACATCTTCATTTGTTAATAATTTAGTCTTTTCTTAATCTCCAGGAAGTCAGAGGCCATTAAAATAAGACCAAAGAATATGGCCTCTAGGCCTATCCACTAGGAAGTAGAAACTGAAAATGATGATCAGGTACAAAGTCTATATAACTTACCAAGAATCCTGCCTTTGGTTATGAAGAAGCAAATCACTCAGATTGAAAAATGTAGGCAATCAAGTAGGGTTTTCAGAAATAATATGGCTTAGTTATTACTTCTTGCAAGAAAAAGGTCCATTTTAACAAACTGCTAACTGCTCACGCCACACATATCGCTATCAGTTGGAAGCTAATGTAATCTGTTTCGCATTGTAAAAAAACCGCCCCAAATTTATGACACTTCTTAGAAGAGTTCATGCTTTTCTTTAAGTAGGGATCCACCATACAAAGTCATGATTCTTTATTTAATAGAATATAGAATTAATGGCTTCCCTTGTAGCTCAGATGGCAAGAATCTGCCTGCAATGCAGGAGACCTGGGTTTGATCCCTGGGTGAGGAAGATCCCTTGGGAAGGGGATGGCAACTACTATAGTATTCTTGCCTAGAGAATTCCATGGACAGACCATGGGGTGGCAAAGAGTTGCAAAGAGTTAATGAGCACAGTACAATCAGCAAATAATGATAGATTCATTTGTAACTGTAAGAACTCTTTTAATTAGGTTTTTGGGGTTCAAAAATAATAATTATTTTATAAAGTTAGCCAGGTTAAAAAGATATCACTGAAGATGCAAATGGATCAAAATATAAAATTTATTCTGGATATAGTCTACATAAAATATCTATCATCACACTGGGGAAATAGTATTTAATGAACATTAATCTCCCATTGCACTCTCTCCTACAAAGAATAAAAAAGAACATAAAATAAAATTATCTAGAAAGAGTTCTATAGTTTGGTTTCATTGTTACTGTTTAAAAGCACAGAAACTTGAAGCAATGTAAAAAACTAAACGATAAATTTAAATGAGTTGCTATTTGGTTTTTTTAAACTTTAAGCACTATATCAATACAGTTAAATTGCTTCTGACCTCTTTTGGGCATCAGCCTAGAAAAAAAATTATGCAAAGTAGTTATTGGCTGCTAAGTCACTTGAGTCATGTCCGACTCTGTGCGACCCCATAGATGGCAGCCCACCAGACTCCCCCGTCCCTGGGATTCTCCAGGCAAGAACACTGGAGTGGGTTGCCATTTCCTTCTCCAAATGTAAAAAACTAAACTAGATAAATTTAAATGAGTTCCTATTTGGTTTTTTTTTTTTTTAAACTTTAAGCAATATTTCAATACAGTTAAATTGCTTCTGACCTCTTTTGGACATCAGCCTAGAAAAAAAAATTATGCAAAGTAGTTATTGGCTTACACACCAAATATATACAGTTGTCTTGGGTGATATAAAGTAAATGCATGCACTTATCAGATAACATTTCAAATTAAATGAATGACCTTTTTTACTCTAAAACCCTGAATGTACTTTGTCAAAAATGATGCTAAATATGAATAATCTGAGGGTTTTTTCCCCCCAAAATTGGCTTAATTAGGATCTAGTCCAAGAATATCTAAGGTGATTTGGATTTGATGAAAAAAGTAGCTTTCACGTTAGGCATATAAATAGGAAATTGTTAAGGAATTAGAGGAAGTTTTGAAATGAAAATTATACATCCATTGATATTTTACTTGGAAATATCTGTTTGTTTGTTTGTTTGTTTGTTTGTTTTTTGCTTTATTTTACTTTACATTACTGTACTGGTTTTGCCATACATTGACATGAATCCGTCTCAGGTGTACATGAGTTCTCAGTCCTGAACCCCCTCCCACTTCCCACCCCATACCATCTCTCTGGATCATCCCCATGCACCAGTCCCAAGCATCCTGTATCCTGTATCAAACGTAGACTGGCGATTCATTTCTTACATGATAGTATATGTTTCCGTGCCATTCTCCCAAATCATCCCACTCTCTCCCTCTCCCTCAGAGTCCAAAAGTCCATTCTATACATCTGTGTCTCTTTTGCTGTCTTGCATACAGGGTTATCATTACCATGTTTCTAAATTCCATATATATGTGTTCGTATACTGTATTGGTGTTTTTCTTTCTGGCTTACTTCACTCTGTATAATTGGCTCCAGTTTCATCCATCTCATTAGAACTGATTCAAATGTATTATTTTTAATGGTCAAGTAATACTTCCATTGTGTATATGTACCACAGCTTTCTTATCCATTCATCTGCTGATGGACATCTAGGTTGTTTCCATGTCCTGGCTATTATAAACAGTGCTGCAATGAACATTGGGGTACATGTGTCTCTTTCAATTCTTGTTTCCTCGGTGTGTATGCCCAGCAGTGGGATTGCTGGGTCATAAGTTTTATGTATATTAAAAACCATATGTTTTAAAGAAAAATAATCTGAGCACTCCTCTGGGACAAAGGATGGTTGACTTTTGGAGGAGAGATGTGTATAAAGAAAAAGAAAAGTCAGCTCTTACATTCTGCACTTCAATTATATCTTTGTATAAGATATAGCTGGTCCAAGGCTTTTGCTCACTACTACTCTGTCCGTATTCAAGACACCTACTGGAATTATTTGTCTAGGATTGCCACTAAAAGTTATTCTATTATAATTTACCATTGCAACCATGGGCTCACGGACCAAGAAAAATCTTTAGAGATGAAAACTGTATCTTAAATTTATATAGGAATTTACAGTTAAAAAGTAATTCCACAAATATTCACTTTTTTTAGTCTTCACAGAAGTTGTAAGGGCAAATATGCAGAGGGATATAACTTGGCTTGAACTGCAAGTCCAGGCAGTTAATGTGCATATCATAATTACTGAAATAAAAGTCAGACTCCTATCTTTGTCCAGTCTGTGGATCACCCCTCAAAAAGATTCAAATGATTGTTTTGTGATAAGGAAGAGCGTTTACACCATTTGTCTAAATTTGCCAAGGTAGCTGGCTTACATCCCTATCTTCCTCAATGTATTTTATTTCAGAGATGTTAGAATAAAATGAAATTATTAGAAATCTCTCTTTTTGGAAATATTGCAGCAAATACTCCTAAGGAAGACTGAATTTTCCTGCCATTGGTGGTGGAAGCACAAGGTCAGAGCGGCTGGCTGGCTGGAGAACCACCCTTGGCCATGTGGCAACCGTGGCTCTAGACTGATTTTGTCATTCTCTTTTGCTACCCCTTCAAGACTTGCAGCGTTTCTTTCATATATCACAAGTCTGCTTGCTAATGAGTCAATTCTAGAATATTTATGTATGCACTGGCATAAGGGGCTTCCCAGGTGGTGCTGGCAGAAAAGAACCCACCTGCCAATGCAGGAGACATAAGAAATGTGGGTTCAGTCCCTGGGTCAGGAAGATCCCCTGGAGGTGGGAACACAATCCACTCATTAAATTCAGAGGCAGATTCAGAAACAGCAGATGACTAAATATGCCTGGGGTCCAAAATCCTGTTGCTTAGTCACTTCAGTCGTGTCTGACTCTGTGTGACCCTATGGACTGTAGCCTGCCAGGCTCCTCTGTCCATGGCATTCTCCAGACAAGAATACAGGAGTGGATTGGGATTTCCTCTCCAGGGGATCTTCCCGAACCAGGGATCAATCCTAAATCTCCAGCATTGCAAGCAGATTCTTTATTGCTGAATCACTAGGAAGCCCCTCAAATCCTGGCACAAATCTCTGCTGTTTTGTAAAAATAATGAGTGCACCTTTTCTCTCTGACCATGTCTATTTCCTCTGGCTAGTCCTATACATCCCTCACCTAAGAAATGCTGCTGGAAAATCAATCACTGAAGTAACTAGCAATCATTTATTTAGAAAGTCAATTGCTAATACTTATATGGCCCAGAAGGAAAACAGAAATACTATTTGCATTCCCCTTAAATATGAATATTTATGAACCAAAATATGGAATAACCAAAATCTCTGCTTATTTACCAATGCCTACATTTTTATAAAGTTCCAAAACTTTTCTCTTCCTTTTTCTGGGAATCCCCAAAGGATATTTCATATGCAATTCAAAAGCTAGTGATTTTAGGCTTTCTTGTCTTTTCTTTTCTATTCCAGGTTTTATCAAAGGGACACTCAGAGAACTTCTCCCTTGAGGTAGTGTATAGTGTGGGGAAATTTTATGTAAATCTGAAATACGTAAAAGAAACAGTATATGAAAAGCATACCAATGTTCAGATTTGAAATAGAATTTGAGAAAAACCACACAATGTAATATTAGAGATTCAATATACTTTTATTCAGCTTTTTAATATCAGATACTGAAGGATTTTTTTCCCTTCTTTTCATATAGCACATATATATCTGTATATGGACAACTTCTCATAAAGTTTTCATAAAATGCTTTCTTCTGGGGTCTTCCTCTTTGTAAGCCTGCTTCCAGTGTTCTATCCGTACACAGAAAATATTCTGATTGTGACATTACGAGAAACTTTAATCTAGGGAATACAATTCTTTCTAGATGCTTGATTTCTTCCAGACAAAAATAAGACTATTAAAGGCACTCATGCGGTTAATTTTTCTATTTGCCAGATACCATGCCAACCACTTGCATACGTTGTTTCTTAATGCTCAAAATGCCCTGCGGATGAGAATATTCTTATCATTTTCCTTTCACAAAAAAAAAATGAAAGTAAAGATTAGAAATATTAAATGACTTGCCCTGTAGTAAGCAACTGTGAAGTAACGAAGTGGCATTCTAAAACCATGTCCGAAGTCCCTTTTATTCTAACCCCCAGTGTCTTTGGGGGCTACTAGCATGGGTGACTGAAATCCAGGCTCTATTTCTCTTGTAATCCCTTGTGCTCTGGCATGGGAATTACAACTATTTGAAGAAAGGGGCATCTTTTCTCTAATTCACACACACAATCTGTGCGGGCTGGTGGATTTCCTGATAAGATGCTACTTCCACTATTGTCAAAAGGATTCCTGCTTCTTTACTCTGCCCATTGTGAATAAAGAAACTTGAACTACAATTTACCTGTAGGACTAAACCAGATTTGCCATAAGGTGAAGTCGCTCAGTCGTGTCCGACTCTTTGCGACCCCGTGGACTGTAGCCCACCAGCCTCCTCAGTCCATGGAATTTTCCAGGCAAGAGTACTGGACTGGGTTGCCATTTCCTTCTCCAGAGGATCTTCCCACCCCAGGGATCGAACCTGGGTCTTCCGCACTGCAGGCAGACGCTTTAACTTCTGAGCCAATACTACATCATTATCTGAGAGTATTATCAAGCCAGGAATTTCTAAAGATAAGGACTGACTAAATCTCTAGAATGAGAACTACATGTATTTATTTAATTCAAAAGTAATGAATAGATAACAAGCTGCAAATAATTCAGTCTTTCCTAAAGCTTTACATTCCCTAAAAACATAACATTTCTAAAGTATCTAAAAGCCTGTGTTCCTTTAAAGGACCATTGGTTGGGCTGCGTGCATGGATGGGGAGCAGATGGATGAACTGACCCAGACACTCTCAGGCTGAGAGGACTGAATGTTCAATGGTGTACTTATAAAGCACATTAACTTCTTGGCAAGTGCCGCTGCTGCGCATGTGGGTGGTCCATTGCTGAATATGAATGTGCTGAATATCATTTAGGCAGGGAACAAAGGTGTTCAAGAGTTGGAGAGGAGCCCAGAAGGTATGCTGTTTATCTTCTAGGAACATTTATTTTCTCCAAAACATATAACTTGAATTAATAAAGTGGATTTAGACGTGAATAAAGGAAACCAGTTATTGAAACTGAATAACTGTGATTCTCTAAGAATAACCAAAAGATCTGTGAATATGTCTCCTGGAGCAAGAAAAAGATTAGAGCACAAATAACTGCTCTTATCATATTGACAAGAAGCACAGGTCCAGATCCAACTGCAGAGCTGGTATCTGCCTGGAATTAGATCCTGAGGCTAGTTAGATCCTAGTAACTGTCATTTTGATGAGTTCTTTAGAAAAAGACAAAGTTCATTGGAATGATGAAAGAAGGTCATTTCTTAAGTAACACTTTACATATGGAATGTAAAGTTATAAGACTGGTTATATCCTCTGGTCCTAAATGCAAAAAGAATCTGTAAAAAGACAACCTCTTTTGACTTTCTCAACTTACTGCTATGTCACAAAATATCCCTTGAGAAAAGACAATCAGTCAGGTTGTGGGCAATTATCTGTGGAAATTCTCACCTGATTACCTTAAGTCTTGTTTCTGGCATGTCTTTGGAACAAGTTTTACACTTTCCTCATCCATTAATCATCTCTTCAGGGTGATGGACAAAGGCCAGATGCTTAAACAGACACTCGGGAGTCGGGGTGGGGGGTTGGGAGATGGCTGTGATTACACTGAATTTAAAAAGTCCTTTGATTCACAGATGGATTTTATTACTGCCCGTTATCTACTGAAAAAAAAAAATCCAACTGAACTAAGTGTTATACATTCTCTTAAGAACAGAAATACTAAACATGTAATATTCATGTACATAACGTGTTCAGTTCTATATTTGGGCTTGTTTTATTCTTTTCTGGTGTCAAAGAATATTATGAAAATTCTTTCCTCTCAGGGGAAGCTATTTGTGATTTCAAACTATTCCTTATCCTTTACAAACTGAATCTAATGCCTGCTCAAAATAATATGAGGAAGTGTGAGAAATAGTTTTGGAATATCGTGTCCTACCCTGTTTTGCTGACATCTCTGTCTTCTCTTTATTCTACCCAGCAGTGACAGTATCGTTTACAAAATGGTAATTCTCCAAAAATCTGCTTCATATCTTTCTGATTTCACTTTGTATATATGACCTTTGTTACCAATAAACTGGGTCATTCAATATTCTTAATGCAACAGTCACTATCTCTTAAAGTAAGGGACATACATTTGGGCAAAGATAGAAGTAGTTATCCTGGGAAGGGGAACTACTATGAAGATAACCAGTTTAGTGTCTTCTCCAAAGCATGTAATTTAGAGGTTAGGGGAAGGAGAAGGTACACAGGATTCTTGAGGAGCAATTAAATTTTTTAAAGAATTAGCACAACATGGATTAGAAAAAGTATATATATAATAACATTAAACACTTCCTATTCCCAACCCTAGCTTATTTGTCAAATGCTGTCCATTTTTTCAGTAATACTTTATTGAAGTATAAGTTACAGACAGCAAAATGCATGCATTTTAAGTGCAAATTTCATTGAGTCTAGAAATCTATGTAACTGTATAATTGCCAATCAAGATACAGGGGATTTTCATCACTGCTGAAAGTTGTCTCCTACCCCTTTGTAATCAATCAACTGAACTTTCCAGCCCCAAAGAATATAATTTCTAATACTAAAGGTTAGCTTTGTCTGTTCATGAAGTTCATACAAATGGATCATAAAGCATGCACTTTCTGTGTCGTTGTGTTTATTCAACATATTGTTTTTGAAATCCATTCATTCATGTATTGTGTATCAATTTTTCTCTCAGTTTTTACTAATTAGTAAAATTTTGCTATATGAGTAAATTAGATCACATGTTGTTTATCCAATCAGCTGTTGATGGATATTTGGTTTGTTTCTAGTTAGACACTATTACAAATAAAGCTGCTATTAAAGTTTGAGTATAAATCTCTGTATAGACATTTACCTTTCACATCTGTTGAGCAATTATCTAGGAATTGCTGGACCACTTGGCAGTACATATTTAAGTTTGTGAGAGACTGACAAGCTATTTTAAAAAGGGAAATCCCATCTTACACTCCTTGGTAATGGTGTGTGATAATTCAAGTGACTATGATATTCTCCCCTACAGTTGCTATTGTTAGTCTTTTTAACTTCAGTCATTATAATGTGTACGTAGTGCTATCTCATTGTGTTTTAAATTTCATTTCTCTGGCAACAAATGATGCCTACCACTTTTAATACAAATGTTAGTTAATTGTATGCTCTTTTGTGCAATGTATATTCAAATATCTTACCAAATTTAATTGGATGGTTTGTCTTATTATTGAGTTTTAAGAGTTATTTATATATTCTAGATAAGAACGTTTTGTCACAAACATGTATTTAAAAAATTTTTTTTTCCAGTTTCTGGCTTGCTTTTTCCTTTTTTTATTTTGTTTCTTTAGACCAATAACTTGAAAATTTACTGGAGTATAGCTGATTTATGATGTTGTGTTAGACTCAATTATACACATACAGATATCCACTTATTTTTAGATTCTTTTTCTATGTAGGTCATTACAGAGTATTGAGTAGAGTTTCCTGTGCAATACAGTAGTATATATATATGGCTGAATACTACTTTACCATAAAAGATGATTTAAATAATGCTATTTGCATCAAAATGGATGGACCTAGGGATTGTCATGCTGAGTGAAGTCAGATGAAGAAAGACAAATATCATATGGTATTGCGTCTATATGGAAGCTTTTCCTTTTATAATGATGTACATGAAGAGCAAAAAGACTGTAGTTTGAATGATGTTTGTATTGCTATTATTATTTATATTATTTTTAATTGATCAGTGATATTTTGGATTACTTTCTATTCCAAATTTGCCTAGATCTTCTCTTAAGTTTTCTTTTGTATGGCAAAACCAATACAATATTGTAAAGTAATTAGCTTCCAATTAAAATAAAGTTATATTTAAAAAAGTTTTCTTTTAGAATTTTACAACTTTACCTCTCTGTGTTTAGAGCACAGTCAATTTTAAATAATCTTGTTGGTAGTGTGAGGTATTGTTTAAAATTTATTTCATTAATATGAATATCCACTTGTTCTAGCAGAATGTATTCAGTAGACTAGCCTTTCCTAATGGATTTCACTGGCTACTTTGAAAAAGTCAACTGACCATATGTGTATTATATCTGAAGGTCTATTATAACCATATCATAACCATGAAGGTCTATTCCTAGATTCTTTATCCCATCTCAATGATCTATGTGTTTATACAAAAAACACACTATTGTGACTTTACAGTAAGACTTGAAATTGTGTAATTTAAGTCCTCTAACTTTGTTTTTTCTCCAATAGGTCAATGTGAGGGAATAAGTATGAAAACAATATTGATTTTTTTCCAAACCATGAATTAGGGATATTTCTCCACTTATTTAGGCTCCTTTCTCTCAGTAATTTGGTGGTAGTTTTTAGTGTATCTCTTGGGTATATTTTAGGGCTTCCCTGGTGGTGCAGAGGTTAAAGCATCTGCCTGCAATGCAGGAGACCTGGTTTTGATCCCTAGGTCGAGACGATCCCCTGGAAATGGCAACCCACTCCAGTATTCTTGCCTGGAGAACCCATGGATGGAGGAGCTTGGTGGGCTACAGTCCACAGGTCGCAAAGAGTTGGACACAACTGAGCTACTTCACTTTCACTTTCAGTTTGTGTATATTTTATTAAATTTATTCACACTTTGGTGTCATTGGAAATGGTATATTTACATTTGCATTTTAATTTCAAAATTTTATAGATATTATATGGAAATATGATTGATTTTACATACTAATTTTGTATCCTATACTTCTGCTAAATTAACTCAAGTAGATTTTCTCATAGACACTTGAGCATTGTCTACAAAAACAATCAGATAATCTGTGGAAAGAAGTAACTCTACTTCTTTTCTACTTTTTATGCATATTATTTACTTTCCTTGTATTACTGTAGTGGTAAGAACCTGCAGTACAATATTTGTGACTAATGAGAATGGATATTTTTTCCTAGTTCCCAATTTTAGAAGAAACTGTTTGATCAGTGTATTATCTATCTTGGTGAGCACTCCATGGGCACTCCATGAGCAGTCGCTAAGTCATGTCTGACTCTTTTTGATCCCATGAACTGCAGCACATCAGGCTTCCTTATCCTTCACTATCTGCCAGGGTTTGCTCAAACTCATGTCCATTGAGTAGGTGATGCCATCCAACCACATCATCCTCAGTTGCCCCTTTCTTCTGCCCTCAATCTTTCCTAGCATCAAGATCTTTTCCAATGAGTTGGCTCTTCACATCAGGTGGCCAAAGTATTGGAACTTTAGCATCAGCATCAGACCTTCCAATGAATGAATATTTAAGGTTGATCTCTTTTAGGATTAACTGGTATGATCTCCTTGTTGACCAAAGTACTCTCAAAAGTCTTCTCCAGCACAATTTGAAAGCCTAGTTCTCATATCCATACATGACTACCAGAAAAATCATAGCCTTGACTTTATGGACATTTGTTGGCAAACTGATGTCTCTTCTTTTTAATATGCTATATAGGTTCGCCATAGCTTTTCTTCCAAGGAGAAAGTGTCTTTTAATTTCATGTCTGCAGTCATCACCCTCAGTGATTTTGGAACCCAAGAAAACAAAATCTGCCACTGTTTCCATTGTTTTTCCATCTATTTGTCATTAAGTGATGGGATCAGATACCATGGTTTTAATTTCTTGAATGTTGTGTTTTAAGACAGCTTTTTTAGTCTCCTCTTTCACCCTCATCAAGAAGCTCTTTAGTTTCTCTTTGCTTTCTGTCATTGGAGTGGTATCATCTGCATATCTGAAGTTGATCTTTCTCCTGGCAATCTTGATTCTAGAGTGTGATTCATTCTGCCTGGAATTTTACATGATGTACTCTGCATAGAAGTTAAAGAAGTACTCTGCATAGAAACCTTGACGTACTGCTTTTCCGATTTGAAACCAGTCTGTTGTTCCATGTTCAGTGATAACTGTTACTTCTTGATCTGCATATGGGTTTCCCAGGAGGCAGGGCAAGTGGTCTGGTATCCCATCTCTAAGAATTTTCCACAGTTTGTTGTGATCCACACAGTCAAAGGCTTTAGTGTAGTCGGTAAAACAGAAGTAGATGTTTTTCTGGAATTCCTTTGCTTTCTCTATGATCCAACAATGTTGGCTATTTGATCTCTGGTTCCATGCTTTTTCTAAATTCAGCTTCTTCATCTGGAAGTTCTTGGTTCACGTACTGTTGAAGCCTAGATTGAAGGATTTTGAGCCACCAATATTTAGAGCTGTGTAATTTTCCCTGAGGGGTGAATGGCAGCTCACTCCCATATTCTTGCCTGGAGAATCCCCATGGACAGAGGAGCCTGGTGGGCTGCAGTCCGTGGAGTTGCAGGGAGTCGTACATGACTAAGAACTAAGCACTGCACAGCACAGCACAGCAACCTTCCTTATAAATTCCTCTTTTGCTATTACTAACATTTCCTCCTTAATTCTTTCAATTGTTCTTTCTTGTAGTCTACTTGTCTAGTAATAACATAGCCAAGTCAGCTTTCTTATGTGTCCTTTACATATTATAAATTCCTCAGTCCTCTCCTTTCAGCTTCTTTGTGTCTTTATATTTAATTTGTGTGTGTGTGTGTGTTTTAATAGATAGCAGTGTTTAAATTGTAGACAGCTTGGTTTTTTTGTTGATTTTCTTTTTTAAATCCAGTCCAGTGATTTCTGACAACTGAAGTGTTAAGTTCTTTTACCTTTCATGTAATTATTAATATAACTGGGTTAAAGTCTATCATCTTGCTCATTGTCTTCATTGTCCCTTCAGTGTTTTTGTTGTTGTTCATTTATTGTGCTTTTCTTATGATATTTTGAGTAAATTCAAATGTGTTTTAGTTTCTTCCATACAAATCTTAAAAAAATTTTTTTTGGAAGTCTCTATATGGCAAAAACTATACAACTGTAACTTACTGATTCCATTTACAGTCAATATGGTATCACTTAACATATCACACTTCATATTTCATGCTTCTCTGAGGTCCCATTGGCTTCTCAGTTCCCACTTCACAACTATATAAACTTAGAACAATGTAACTCAAATTAACCTCATCATTTATGCTATTGTTGTCATATTTCAGTTAGAAAGATATTATAAACCCAAACTTATAATGTTGTTGTTTTTGCTTCAAACCAAGCATTGACAGGCTTTTCCTCAATGAGCAATATGGTAAAAATTTTAGGCTATGAGTCCTGCGGTTGCTGTTACAATTACTCACCTCTCCTGTAGTAGTGTCAATGGAGTCACAGACAATACATAAGCAAATGAATAAAGCTATGTTCCAGTTAACCTTTATTTATAAAAACAGTTGTCAGGTCCCCAGCTGTAATATTCTGACCATTTCTCGTGCAGCTGTTTATTCAGGAAATTACAAAAACAAAAAAACCAAACACAGACTTTTATCTTTACCTACCTATTTACTGGATCTGAACATCATTCCATTTTTTACTCAGCTTTAGTGTGATAGTGAAGTTGCTCAGTCGTGTCCGACTCTTTGCGGCCCCGTGGACTGTAGCCTACCAGGCTCCTCTGTCCATGGGATTTTCCAGGCAATAGTCCTGGAGTGGATTGCCATTTCCTTCTCCAGGTGATCTTCCCAACCCAGGGATCGAACCCGGGTCTCCTGCACTGTAGACAGATGCTTTACCATCTGCGCCACCAGGGAAGTCTTGAGGTATAATTGGTATATTAAACAACTGCACATAATTAACATAAAAAAACAATTTGGTAAATTTAGACATATATACACCTCGTGTTGCTATCCCCACAATCCAGGTAATAAAACAAAAATTTCCTTGTGTTGTTCATGTGTGTGTGTGTGTGTGTGTGTGTACAAGAGTCCAGAAATAAACTTACTCATATGTGCTCAACTGGTCTTCATCAAGGGTACCAAAAATATACAATGGAGAAAGCACAGTCTTTTGAAAAAATGATGTTGAAAAAACTAGATATCTGCATTCAAGAATGATATCGGACCCTTGTCAAAACGAATGAAATTGGATCCTTGCCTTTCTTTCAGTACACACAAAATTTAACTATAATAAATTAAAGATGTGAACATAAGATCTGAAAACATAAAACTCACAGAAGAAAACACAGGAAAACAATTCTTTATTTCTCTGTGCTCTCCTGGTTTCCACTAATAACTTTTCCTTTTAGTGTGAAGAATATACTTTGGCATATTTTGTGGTGCAGTTTTATTGACTACTAATTCTCTAGCTTTTATTTTACAGAAAAAAAAATCATTTAACTATTTCCAAAGCATGTTTTCACTGGAAATAAAATTATGAACTGACAGTATTTCAAAGAGGTTTAAAGGTTTAAATTGTTTCACTGTCCTCTAGCCAACATTGTTTCTAATAAGAGGGTAACTATTATGCATATCTTCAAAATATCAGTTTTATTCTGGCTGCTTTGAAATTTTTCTGTCTTTGGTTTTCTGCAATTGGATTATGATGTCCTTAGAAGTGATTTTATTTACATTTTTTCTTGCTTTGTGTTCCATGATATACTTGAAATCTATGGGTTTGAAAAAAAATTTATTTTTGTCCCTCTCAATCTCTTCTAGAACTTCAATTGCAATTATCTCAGACCATTTTTTACTCTCTTAAATGGCCTTTGGTCTCTTTCCTTTAGTCTTCATTCATTTTTCTATCTATAAGATTGTCTTAGCTCATTTAATTTGCCTTCATTTCACTGACCCTTCTACCTTTTCCAATATGTTGTTTATCCCATCTATGTACATTTTTGCATTTCTATTTTACTTAAAGAATTTGCATTTGTTTTATTTTTAGAGGACTTTTTCCCTCTGCTGAAATTTCTTATCCACTTGCTCATAAATACTCCATTTATCTTTAAACCTTTGAACATATTTTCCTTTAATACTTAGATATTATTGTAATAGCTAGGTTTTGATATATGCATCTGGGCTAGCTCAGGGTTAGTTTTTAAAGACCACTGTTATTCTTGACTACGGACAATATTTTCCTATTTTCTTTGCATGTCAGATAACTTTTATTATTTATTGAGCAATTTTAGTAATTATTACCACATTCAGTTAATTCAGTTGCTCAGTCAGGTCCGACTCTTTGCGACCCCATGAATCACAGCACACCAGGCCTCCCTGTCCATCACCAACTCCTGGAATTCATTCAGACTCACGTCCATTGAGTCAGTGATGCCATACAGCCATCTCATCCTCTGTCGTCCCCTTCTCCTTCTGCCTGCAATCCCTCCCAGCATCGAAGTCTTTTCCAATGAGTCAACACTGCATGAGGTGGCCAAAGTACTGGAGTTTCAGCTTTAGCATCATTCCTTCCAAAGAAATCCCAAGGCTGATCTCCTTCAGAATGGACTGGTTGGATCTCCTTGCAGTCCAAGTGACTCTCAAGAGTCTTCTCCAACACCACAGTTCAAGAGCATCAGTTCTTCGGTGCTCAGCTTTCTTTACAGTCCAACTCTCGCATCCATACATGACCACTGGAAAAACCATAGCCTTGACTAGACGGACCTCTGTTGGCAAAGTAATGTCTCTGCTTTTGAATATGCTATCTAGGTTGGTCATAACTTTCCTTCCAAGGAGTAAGCATCTTTTAATTTCATTATTCCTCTGTAATATATGCTATATAATACAGACAACTGGACTATGCCCTTTACTTCTGAAGAATGTCAGTGTTTATTCTAGTGAGTAAATCAGTTACCTGCTGACCACCTTACACTTTTGTATTCTGCCTTTTTATATTTTATTTGGATGAGCTGCACTGAGAATGTAGAGTCTTGCTCATCTATATTGGTGGAACTCTACTTCCAAATTCTACTTCCTTATGAGTCTTATCAGGGCTTGCAGTTTGTCTTTGTTCAAGAGTATCCAGAATAAGCCTTTATTCTTAAGCATGGTCCTTGTTCCTAAGGCTTAATCATTCTGATATCTTAGCAGGAAGTTTGGAATTTTAAGAAGGTATATCCTCTTTTACGAGCTGAAAATTCTAGCTTTCTCTAGCACTTCTTGAACTCTATGTCACTTCATGGCAAATGATGGGGAAACAATGGAAACAGAGAGAGGCTTTATTTTTCTGGGCTCCAAATCACTGCAGATGGTGACTGCAGCCATGAAATTGAAAGACACTTGCTCCTTGGAAGAATAACTATGACTAACCTATACAGCATATTAAAAAGCAGAGATGTTACTTTGTGGACAAAGGTCTATCTAGTCAAATTTATGGTTTTTCCAGTAGTCATGTGTGGATGTGAGAGTCAGACTATAAAGAAAGCTGAGCACCAAAGAACTGATGCTTTTGAACTATGGTGTTGGAGAAGACTCTTGAGAGTCTCTTGGGCTGCAAGGAGATCAAACTAGTCAATCTTAAATCAATCCTGAATATTTATTGGACAGACTGATGCTGAAGCTGAAACTCCAATACTTTGGCAACCTGATGCAAAGAGCTGACTCATTAGAAAAGACCCTGATGCTGGGAAGGATTGAAGGCAAGAGGAGAAGGGGATGATAGAGGATGAGATGGTTGGATGGCATCACTGACTCAGTGAATATGAATGTGAGCAAGCTCTGGGAGTTGGTGATGGACAGGGAATCTTGGCACGCTGCAGTCCATGGGGTGGCAAAGAGTTGGACGTGACTGAGTGACTGAACTGAACTGATCACTTTTCTGCCCTGAACCGAAAAAGAGCAAAGTGTGCTAAGTCTTAACGGTTTCACTTTATCTATGCAGCCCAGTCCTCAGGAAAGGACTAGAATGAAATCAATAGAAATTCCTATGACCTTTTCTTTAATCAGCATTTTCTGCTCTGGTGTCTAAAATAATGCATAAGTTAGAGAGAAATGTGAAAGTGAAGTCGCTCAGTCGTGTCTGACCCATGGACTGTAGCCTACCAGGTTCCTCCGTCCATGGGATTTTCCAGGCAGAATACTGGAGTGGGGTGCCATTTCCTCTTCCAGGAGATCTTCCTAACCCAGGGATTGAACCCAGGCCTCCCACATTGTAGGCAGACACTTTACCATTTGAGCCACCAGGGAAGTTAGATTCAATATTAAAGTAAAGAGTTTGGCAAAATGTTTGCTAAATGATAGTATTAATGCCCTTAACTATATTTACATTTTTATTTCTACCTTTTCAGAGTTAGCATGGACTCACCTATATTTTGGGGCTTCTCCAGTAGCTCAGTGGTAAAAAATGTGTCCTGTAATGCAGGAGACTTGGGATTGATCCCTGTGTTGGGAAGATCCCCTAGAGGAGGGCATGGCAACCCACTCCAGTACTCTTGCCTGGAGAATTCCAAGGACAGAGGAGCCTGGTGGGCTACAGTCCACAGGGTCGCATAGAGTTGGATATGACTAGAACAATTAAGCAGCGGCAGGACCTACATTTTATCTGGCTTAATTATCCAAAAATTCAACTCCTTTAGAGTCACTAATAAAACAGTTACTGAAGTGTGTCACAAAGAACTTGATTTGCAGTCAGAAGATACATATTTTATTTTTTGTTTCCTTAACCACTATTAGCCTACCCATCATAGAAAGGTGATACCTCTTCTACACACATAGCAGAATTGTCTGAATAAAAAGAATTTAGTGGAATCAGTTTATACAACATAGAATACATTGAGTTGTTACCACATATAAGGAATTTTCTGCTCTACAGTTTTCATACGATTGTAATTCATAAGGCTGACAGAAACACTGGGATCCATTAGACTATCGATTAGCATCATAAGTAAATTCTAATAAATTTAACACAATTCTAGCTGCCCAAATATTTGATTTGACATTGCTGTTTTTTTGCCTCTTAGAGTTATCACAGGGAATTGTATTATATACTTTTGCATCAGTTCATTTGCTCTTACTTCTGGTAGTTCTAATGATTTTTCCATAGTGTTGTGCTGTTCATGTTTAGACTTAACAAGCAAGTATTCAGCTGAATAATGCAAACATATGCATTGCGAGAAAATAAAATATATTTTCTATCTCATTACTATATAACTCAATCTGACTTTAGAAAACAAGAATTAAACATTTTGATGTGGAGTCAGATGTGATTTGGTTGTTATTTCATCCTTCTCATTCCTTAGAACTAAATAATGTTCAAATAATCCAACATCCTGTCTTAGGCAATTACAGTTCTCATTCATTCTGGATTTTACATTCAGAGTGATAGTATGTACTTCCTTTCAAAGAAATGTCTCACTCTTGCTTTATTTGTTCTTTAGGATCTATTTAAGTTTTTATTTGTCTGATCTGCTGGTGCTGACTATGGAGAAAAGAGTAATCCCAAAATGTCAATCTGAATATTGTAATATATCAATTGAAAATTAGAGGATGAACAATCCCACTACATATACTTCCAAATTAGAGGTGAAAGCAACAGACATAAGCAAATTTTTGTTGGTAAAACCCTATTTGCCATGTTTATTGACCAGGGAATAAACTATGAGAGATTTCCTTAAATATTGCCATAGATAAAGCAATTTGATACATAGGTTGTGATTAGAGTATTCCTAGCAGCTGAAAAAGTTATATTATGTGACAGACTGAACCTAAGGGCACTCCAGTAATTTCTACTTCTGCTTTTCATATCTTTGTATATAATACGCTCCTTTTGAGTATGACAAATAATTTTGATGGGGTGTTCCTTTGGTAATTAAGTTATGTTGTATAAGATTCTGGGTCTCCCCAGGTGGTTGAGTGGTAAAGAGTTCACCTGCCAATGCAAGAGATATAGGAGAAGTGGGTTCAATCCCTGGACCCCTAGGTCAGGAAGATCCCCTAGAGGGGGAACTGGCAACCCGCTACTGTATTCTTATCCGGAAAATACCATGGACAGAGAAACCTGGCAGGTCACAGTCCGTTTTGTTGCAAAGAGCTGTGCTCTACACGACTGAGCATGTAGGAACATGTTTAAGATTCCATCTTAACAGACTAGAGCTAGAGATTTTTCTTCATGGCTTGATAAGTGAAGCAGCCATGCTGGAAAAGCCCACATAACAAAGAATTACAGGTGATCTCTAGGACCTGCAGAAATCTTCTAATACATAACAGTGGTCTTCACTCAACAACCAGCAAAATCCTAGGGTCTTCTACCATGCAACCTTTAGAACGGTAAACCTTTTACTAACCTTAATAAGTCTGGAAGTCATCAACTTCTTACATGAGTTGAGTCTCCAGATAAGAAAATTTCACAGACATTCTGATTGCAGTCTTTTGAGATCCAGAAGACAGGATCTAGCTAAGTGATGCCTGTACTGGTGATCCATAGAAATTTTGAGATATAAATGTATGCTGTTTAAAGATGCTAAGTTTGTGCTAATTGGTTGTACTGTAATAAGTAACTAACATGGTATCCTCAATTACATTTTTTACCAGTAAAAACTCTGTTGTTCAGTTGCTTAGTCATGCCCAACTCTTTGTCACCCAGTGGACTGCGGCACACCAGACCTCTCTGTCCTTCACCATCTCCCAGAGCTTAAAAACTCTCAAGAATCTGTAGTAAACCAATTAAAAAATATTCTAAACCTGAATGACCATGGCCCCTGAGAGATGATTCTGATGATCAATGATGGTGTTAAGTATTACAGAGATGAAACCAGAGATCCTAAAGTTTCCTTGTCAAGCTCAGTTTTATTTCATGAAATAGTTTCAATAAAGGCAAGTATATATATAATGTATATATGTGTGTGTGTGTTACCTAATCTTCCTAGAACAAAATCTATACCCACAGTTTTTATAGCAGTTATCACACTATGATTAAGTTGCCTCCAATGAGTGAAGAAGACTAAAGAGCCTCTTGATGAAAGTGAAAGAGGAGAGTGAAAAAGTTGGCTTAAAGCTCAACATTCAGAAAACTAAAACCATGGCATCCAGTCCCATCACTTCATGGCAAATAGATGGGGAAACAGTGGCTGACTTTATTTTTCTGACCAACCTAGACAGCATATTAAAAAGCAAAGACATTACTTTGCCAACAAAGGTCTGTCTAGTCAAGGCTGTGGTTTTTCCTGTGGTCATGTATGGATGTGAGAGTTGGAATGTGAAGAAAGCTGAGTGCTGAAGAATTGATGCTTTTGAACTGTGGTGTTGGAGAAGACTCTTGAGAGTCCCTTGAACTGCAAGGAGATCCAACCAGTCCAACCCAAAGGAGATCCATCCTGGGTGCTCATTGAAGGACTGATGTTGAAGCTGAAACTCCACTCCTTTGGCCACATAATACAAAGAGCTGACTCATTGGAAAAGACCCTGATGCTGGGAAAGATTGAGGGCAGGAGGATAAGGGGACAACAGAGGATGAGATGGTTGGATGGCATCATCGACTCAATGGACATGGGTTGGGGTGGACTCCGGGAGTTGATGATGGACAGAGAGGCCTGGCATGCTGCAGTTCATGGGGTCGCAAAGAGTCGGACATGACTGAGCTACTGAACTGAACTGAACTGAATGAGATGCAATGGAGAAGAAAATGGCAATCCATTCCAGTATTCTTGCCTGGAGAATCCCATGCACAGAGGAGCCTCATGGCTATAGTCAATGGATCACAAAGAGTCAGACATGACTGAGCAACTGAACAATGAGATGTAAGCAGAAAAGATAAATATAATAATAATTAAAAAAACACTACTGGGTAGCATCATTAAAAAGAGGGGGAAAAAAGAAGGAATATGCTGAGAAGTGGAAGCATATTCTACATGCTAGAAGATGCTAGTAGAAGATGTAGCAACTTAAGTAGCTGTTAAAGCGGTCAAGTAGAAAGATGGAAGAAATCTGGACCTCTGAGGCCTTTTTGGGACATAGCTACTACATTAGTTTCTGAAATAATACTTCAAGGTTTTAACCTTAATGAAATAATTTTCTATTCTGTTTAAATCTTGTTTTCATTGTTCAGTCCCTAAGTCTGACTCTTTGTGACCTCAAGGACTGCAGCACACCAGCCTCCTTTGTCCTTTACTATCTCCTGGAGTTTGCTCAAATTCATGTCCATTCGGTTGGTGATGCCATACTCGGAGTTTTACAGATACTTTCAGATACTCAATAAATATTAACATATATAATTTATTTGTAAATTGTAAAATAATATATTATTACAGCCTACATTTCTGTATTTGGCTGAAGAGCAAAGGTCAATATAATCCTTTTAAAGGTACAAAAAATAGTCATCACAACTCTAGTAGAGGAATACACAAAGAGCTGTATTTTAGAATAAAGTATCATGTGAACAAAGGCACAGAGTCCTGAAATTATGTAATTTAGCAGATGGCAGCAGACTCTAGTTTGACTGGAGTTTAAAGTAATTGATAGGATTGAATGAGAAACTATAAACTTTTTTAAGGATATTAATGAATGGTTTAAAGATCCATGAAAATGAGTTTGCATTTCACCTATAAGCCACAAACATTTATCACTAAGAATAAGATCTATTTTCTGGAAAAATAAAGCCCAGTAGTATAGAAAATAGATTGAAAGAGATAAAGATTAAAAATTCAGCTAGCAGTTAAAATATATATAGAGGACATAATGTCTTAGATAAGAGAATATAAGGCTAACAGGAGCAATAGGATTAAAAAGAAAATGGTGGCTGCAGAGTACTATACAAATATAAAAATGACAAGACTCAGAAATATACATGCTAGGGGAAAGATTTTGAGAAGAGGATATTTATTGTTTTACTTCTGGTATAATCTAGTACCTGACAGTCAGTAGGTACACAGTAAATAACTTAAATATTTGTCAGATTGCAAAGAAAATCAGTAGGGACAATAATGGTTGTTTCATGCTTAATTATAATTTCTAGTTTTGCAATAAAAATTTTTAATAGTATACCTAATGTTACCTGTTGAAAAGAACACCACTGTTTTAGTATTTTTCATTTAATAGAATTTAAAACTGTCTTCATTGATTGAATCTTAAATGATTCACAAGTTTCAGCATATGTGACTGTGTATATATACCCTCTGGAAGTTATAACGACATTCTGTTTTTGCTCCTGGGCTATATTTGACAACCATGTTATTCTGCTTTTACTTTAACTGACTTAAAATATAGTTTAATAAGTACCCATGTATATACTGTCACATGAAAGCTTCCACATTTTATTCAAGTAATGAATTAAAAGAAGTAAACAGAAAAATTCGATTCATTTCCTTGTCCAATCTGCTTTTAAGTCTTAATTTACTAACATCCATAAAATTTCAATAGATACATATTGTCAGAACAAATTTGTTAAAGGAAAGAAATATGCTTATGGGATAGTTTAGAACTACCATCTCAATCACTAAATAATTTAAGAGACATAGGTAATTTAAAATTTTATAAATCAATTGTTGTCATTATTGTTTAGTTACTAAGATATGTCTGACTCTTTGCAACGCCATAAACTGTAGCCTGTCAGTCTCCTTTATTCATGGGATGTCCCAGGCAAGAATACTGGAGTGGGTTACTATGCATTTTAATTCAGATAGCCTAGTTTTTCATATTCAAGGAACTCAAAGTGCATCTTCATTAAACCTGGGCATTTCAACAGAATCTGCCAACAGATTCTCTCTCATCTGTTATCCTCTGTAATCAAGCAGCTACAGACATCTTATCTTCACTTTATTATATAACAGGCATAACATTTCATTCTTGAAGCATCCCTTAGGGGTCTTTACCAATGTATAGCTTAAACCAACATCAGTGACAGATGCAGGGGGCGATGCAACCTCCCAAGGTGCTTTTCCTCCCAGGCTTTAGCAGTTATAGCCTTGTTTTAGTTAGCCCTTTAGGAGGTAAAAGCAATCACTGTTTATAACTTTTCTGAGCTGTGAGGAGTTGCTATGCCTATTGTGCAGGGGTTTAGCCTGAGTAAGGTATCAGAGTTGAGGATATCTGGCAAAGCAGTTCTATTTAACTTGAAGCATTTTAAAGAAAGGAGTTTATCCAAACCCTGGTTTAACTGCATCCCTGCCTCTGTACCCACATTGCCTTCTCCTCTCTCAAAATTCCCTCTGCCTTACTTTTAAGGTATACATTATTGCATTTAAGGCCAACATCAACCATCCAGTAAAGCTGCTTGTCTCAAAATCCTTAAATTAATCATGCATTGCCATATAAAGTGATATTCACAGGTTTTAGGGATTAGGACATTGATTTACCTTCTTGAGGGACACTATTTGGGCTTCCTAGCTGGCACTAGTGGTAAAGAACCCACCTGGCAATGCAGGAGACATAAGGGACACAGGTTCGCTTCCTGGGTCAGAAGATCCCATGGAGGAAGGCATGGTAACCCATTGTAGTATTCTTGCCTGGAGAATCCCACAGATAGAGGAGCCAGGTGGGCTACAGTCCATTGGTCCCAAAGAGTCTGATATAACTGAAGCAACTGAGCACACACAGAGGACACTATTCAGCCCACTACATATTTTCACCTTGAACTATCCTTTTATCCTCATTTTTTCCTAATAAAGAAATGATATTAGGTAAGAGTCCTTCCATCTAATCATTCATCTTGGCCATCTGTTTCATCATCCTAGATTTCCTGTTTTTTTCTTTTTTTTTCTGGATCAAGCTGTGTGCCAGGATCTAACCTAGCATGTTATTCACTTATATCTACAATATAATGAATGTGCCTACCTATTTTGGAGTATTTAAAACATTTTTTTCCAAATGTTAGTTTGGAGCATTTGGACCTGTGAGAAACTGAAATCCATGCTCCAGTGGAGTGACATACTGAATAGTACAGAACTATTTATTAATATAAAAATACTTATGTCTATGTATTTTTACATATATACTTGGGATTTCACATTTAAAAGTGGATTTATTCTAATAAATTAAAATTCCACACTTATTTCTAGAACTTATAAAAATTCTCTAATAGAAAAACATGATAAAATGGTGTTTGGGTTATTGCTATAGATCACAAAGGCTTAAATCACAAAAACAAACAAATACCAGGCTTAAGTTCACTATAACAATACTAGAAAATAAAATAAATGAACTACACAGTACTTTGTAATATTATAATTAATATTTGCTAGCATAGATGGTGGATTACAAGCTAGGCTGGTCATTCTTCCTAAAATAACTTTGCTTACTTTCTTGTTTTCCTTTCCAGGAAAATATTCTCACACCTCGTCTGACTTCTCAGTAAACAAAACCCTTCTCTCCTACCACTGAACACTGACGTACATCACATACTCATGATATATATGACGACAACAAGCCTGAACTTTTGAGCTTTCCCAGGAACTAAAATAAATATAGACATGCGGCTGCCATGCCTTTGTGTTCAGTTCTATACATTTTGATGTACAGTCAGATCAAATCCACTTTAAGGTGACTACATGATATTCACAACAAGCAAGTGGAAGTGTGTTCTTAAATTTGGTAAAACAGTTCTAACCATAAGATTTTAAATGTTTCTTAGTTAATCTGGGCCTCAAGGAAGGAAAGAGAATTGTCTTCAATGATTGGTTTTTTGGGTAAAGAATATATGCATAATGAATATATGCAGCCTTGCATATATTATATTTCCTAGTTCTCTTCTGCATAGCTTCAAAGAGTTTTGAATTGTGGGGAATTACTACTAATTCTATATTATATATTAATTCATAGTACTACTAATTATTCAATGTTCTAGTAGAAAAAGTAAAAGGCCTTTCAAAGTTTCTTCCAGATGTCTGATTCTACGGATGCATTAATTTCTTTATATATTTTCTGGAATTATACTGTATTTGGGATTCAACCATTTCCTTTTCTCTTCTTCAAAACTTTGTTAGATTTTATGTGGAGATTTTGAAAAAACTGAAGCTGACCTGAAGACTGAAAAATGCACACTGGAAACAAATTATGCCTGGGGTTATTTTCCCTCCCTCCATGGGGCAATCCACAACAGGTTTATTCCTTTCTGCAGCTATTGAAATCTACTTACTGCACCCCATGAATCCGGGATGGGAGAATGGAGCTAGTGTTTCTTCCAGTCTCAGCTTGTCTTCTAGCTCAAGAAATAGGATTTGGATCAGATAATAAAGAACAAATGAAAATCTCACAGAGGTGCATAATCTAATATAGTCCAAGTTAGAAAACAGTGTCACCAAAGAAAAGCAGAATGTGTATAAAGCCAAAAGGATTGGAGAAAGGAGTTTAGTTAATTTTATGAGGTATTTTTATTTTGGAGGGATAATGAAAGAAAGTAAAGTGCTCCATTTGTACCAATATGCAAAAAATGGTTGCTTTTGAAGATTCTTATTTCTTTGGGGAAAAAAAAAATATATATATATATATATATATATATATATATGGAATGAAAGTATGTCAAGCCATTTAAATTACCCCTAGAGTAATACATTACATTCCTTTACCCTTTTAAATATTCCTAAGGATAAAAATTAGATCATCATGTAAGTATCAGTCCTAGAGATTTTTTATTTTAAAAATTCACTTGAAGAATTACAGTAGAAAAGACTTAAGTTCAACTGAATGTTAATAAAAGAGATTGTAAAACCAAGAGGTGGTAAGATCCAGTGGTGAGGATGTCTTCATATTTTTTGGTTAGTCAATTATATTTTACCTATTAATGCCTAATATCCTATTTCAGGAAGTTAAATGTCCCAAAGCAATCCATATTAGAGAATTCTCTTATGAGTAATAACTTATTAATAAGAATTTATATTACCAATGAATAAGATTTAATTAAGTCTGAAACATTTTAATCATAATTTTTGTGATTGCTTTACATATAACATCCAGTTTCTTTTTTTAGTAGCATAAACACTATAACTGTTACAACAAACTTTATCTAGAACAAAATAATAATGTAAAGGAGTATATTCTTTTAATATATATATATATATATATATATATATATATGGAATGAAAGTATGTCAAGCCATTTAAATTACCCCTAGAGTAATACATTACATTCCTTTACCCTTTTAAATATTCCTAAGGATAAAAATTAGATCATCATGTAAGTATCAGTCCTAGAGATTTTTTATTTTAAAAATTCACTTGAAGAATTACAGTAGAAAAGACTTAAGTTCAACTGAATGTTAATAAAAGAGATTGTAAAACCAAGAGGTGGTAAGATCCAGTGGTGAGGATGTCTTCATATTTTTTGGTAGTCAATTATATTTTACCTATTAATGCCTAATATCCTATTTCAGGAAGTTAAATGTCCCAAAGCAATCCATATTAGAGAATTCTCTTATGAGTAATAACTTATTAATAAGAATTTATATTACCAATGAATAAGATTTAATTAAGTCTGAAACATTTTAATCATAATTTTTGTGATTGCTTTACATATAACATCCAGTTTCTTTTTTTAGTAGCATAAACACTATAACTGTTACAACAAACTTTATCTAGAACAAAATAATAATGTAAAGGAGTATATTCTTTTAAGATATGCCTAAACCCTAGCTCAAAAATAATTTAAATAAATATATATATGTAATTTAACACAGATTTACTATCTCTTTAAATACAGTAAAATATAATGACATCAAAAGTGGTAATTTTCTCAATTCTTTATATACCGAATACAACTATATTGATTTCTCTTTGAATATCTGTGATCCAATTGTAAGCCAATGATAAAATGTACATTCACCACACATTGAGTTAATAAATAAACACGAAAAAGAAAGCAGTCTTAAAACCAGCAAAAATGATGGATTGCAAGAGCTTTTAGACTTGCAGAAAAAATACGCGTTAATATTGGCAATTTGATCTAAAAAAAAAAAAGCTGGTTAAGATTTGTCGCTTTATTACTGTGATGCTCAAAATAACCAACCTCATCACCAAATCTATTCAAATTCACATAAGCTTCTGTCCTATTTTATAGGCACATAAACTATCTTAACTACTGAAATAGACTTGCCTTGAAAATAAATGAGTAGACACTAAATAAAACAGGCAAGCTGTTCATAATATGCTCCATGGATTTGCAAAATGCTTTCATTCTTACACTGACAAGAGCCTAAGCTCCTATGATCTAAAAAAAAAAAAAAAAAAAAAGGGCAAAATATTCAGCATCTTACCTGTAACAAGAAAGCTGCATCTCCCTGCTCCAGCTTCATTTATGATGCTACAATTATAAACCCCATAGTTTTCATTGGAAAGACTCTTCACTGGGTATTTGTGTATTCTTGAGAGTCAAACTGACCCGTCCGCAATAACTTGTTGCCCAAGCGCCACTCATAGGTCAGCACCCGTATTGGATAGGCTCGTAGGACCCTGCAGCTCATAGTAACACTTCGGTCTTGTCCTTGCCGGATTTCCAGAAATGCTGGTTCCACAGCAGGAGGATCTGTAGAAAAAGATATTATAACAGATAAAAATGGGTGATCTGCAATAAGCCAGTGGCTACTCTTACTGTGAGAAGCTATTTTCAAGAATACATCTAGCCAAAGGAAAAGGCTATTATCAGGTAGGTGGAGAACATATTTAGGCTAGGAGATTTTGGCTTGGGAGAAAGTAAAAGTGAATTTGCTCAGTCGTGTCCAACTCTTTGCGATCCCATGGACTGCAGCCTACCACGTTCCTCCATCCATGGGATTTTCCAAGCAAGAGTGCTAGAGTGGGTTGCCATTTCCTTCTCCAGGGCTTGGGTAGGGAAACATAATTCCTGAGTGTGGGCAGTGAATAGGATTAATCGCCTTAAAATAGCATTTGCAGGTGTGTGTGTCTGTGCTTAGTCTCTCAGTCATGTCTGACTCTTTGTGACATCATGGACTGTAATCTGCCAGGATCCTCTGTTCATGGGATTTTCCCAGCAAGACTACTGCAACAGGTTGCCATGTCCTCCTTCAGGGGATCTTTCAGACCCAGGTGTTGAACCAAGGTCTCCTGTAGCTCCTGCACTGGCAGGCAGGTTCTTTACCACTGAGAGACCTGGGAAGCCTCAGCTGAATATAGAAGAGCCTTTTTTTTTTTTTCTTTCTAGCTGCTTCCCAGAAAAAATTGTCATCAGTGTGTTTGGTTTACAGTGCGTTGTGCTTAGTCACTCAGTCATGTTTGCCTCTTTGCAACCCCATGGACTATAGCCCACTAGGCTCCTCTCTGCATGGAATTCTCCAGGAAAGAATACTGGAGTGGGTTGCGATTCCCTTCTCCGGGGAATCTTCCTGACCCAGTGATTGAACCCATGTCTCCTGCATTTAAGTAAATTCTTTACTGTCTGAGTCACCAGGGAAGCTCTGGTTTATACTGTTAGCAACCAAATAATGTTCTAGGTATAAAAACAGAGTATCCATATCAGCATCAAATTCTACAGCAGATGAAGCCACTGGTTCCTGTAAGCAAATTCTAATTATCCCATATGAAGCTCAGTCCTTAGAATTCTGGATACCAAGTATTTAATAATATGGGTAACACAAGTATATAAATTTATTTTCTAAATTGTTTGGTCAGAAAGAATGTGACAGCAATTTATAATATTCATGTGTAAGCAAACAGAAAATTATGCTACAGGTGGATATGGATTTCAACCCACTGCAATGGTTCATTTATTTGGCTTAATTGGGAATTTTTTCCCTATACAATTAAAACTTGCTACATTAGATACCTAATCTTTTTGTTTTTGATGGGAGGATTTCCAAAATGTGTGACACACTTCTCCCATCATTTAGGTTAGGCAAAATATAAGCCTTTACTTGATGATGATTCCCAATGGTCATAATAAATAATACTTATTTTCTGGGATCTAATGACATGATTCATTGAATAAAGGAAATCAGGTACGACCAATCAGGGTTTTCTGCAGTCAGAACTGCTCCATGCAACACAACCATATCCTTGACTAGAGTGTATGACACTTTCCTGAGTTTCACAGTATCAATGCTGGACAGCTGTACCCAGAAAACCCTTCCTGGAAGATGCTAAAAGGTTTCAGGACTATCACACCAAATGTGCCATTTGATATTCTTTACGTGTTAATCCATCTACTTTTTATAGCATTGCTCTCTTTTCTCACAACCCGTCTACTGACTGACCCTTCTTGCTTCTTTCAACAAATATGTTTAAGCTACCATATCAATTTTAATTTTATTAATAAGTTTAACTTTTGAGTCTTACTTATACAAATGCTAAGAATAGAAAGCACAGGCGGCTGCGGCCGGCCGGCACACTAAGCGCAGCCGAGAGCTACCCCACGTCCGAGGTCAGGGGCAGCGGCCTAGAGTGCAGCCTGCGATGGTGCAGGAACGGCGGAGAGGAGATACTCCACGAGGTCGGGAGCGATGGCTGAGAGGAGCCACCACGTGTTGGAGGCCAGGGGTGGTGCCGGAGGCCAAAGGCAGCGGCAGGAAGGAGCAACCCCACGTCCGAGGCCAAGGCAGTGACCAGGAGCAGCAACCCCATGCCCAAGGCTAGGGGCAGCAGCCTGGAGGGGCAACTCCATGTCCAAGGAGTGGTGGCTGTGCGGGCACAGGAGGGCCTAGAGGAGCCATCCCATGTTGAAGGTCAGGAAGGGCAGGCTGAGAAGATACCCCTCATCCAAGGTAAGGAGTAGCGGCTGTGCTTTGCTGGAGCAGCCGTGAAGAGATACCCCACGTCCAAGTAAGAGAAACCCAAGTAAGATGGTAGGTGTTGCAAGAGGGAATCAGAGGGCAGACACACTGAACCATACTCACAGAAAACTAGTCAATCTAATCACACTAGGACCACACCCTTGTCTAACTCAATGAAACTAAGCCATGCCTGTGGGGTACCCCAAGATGGGCGGGTCATGGTGGAGAGGTCTGACAGAATGTGGTCCACTGGAGAAGGGAATGGCAAACCACTTCACTATTCTTGCCTTGAGAACCCCATGAATGGTCCCATCATTCCATGGGAAATAGATGGAGAAACAGTGGAAACAGTGTCAGACTTTATTTTGGGGGGCTCCAAAAATCACTGCCGATGGTGACTGCAGCCATGAAATTAAAAGACGCTTACTCCTTGGAAGAAAAGTTATGAGCAATCTACATAGCATATTCAAAAGCAGAGACATTACTTTGCCGACTAAGGTCCATCTAGTCAAGGCTATGGTTTTTCCAGTTGATGAGTGTAATTGTGCGGTAGTTTGAGCATTCTTTTGCATTGCCTTTCTTTGGAATGAAAACTGACCTTTTCCTGTCCTGTGGCTACTGCTGAGTTTTCCAAATTTGCTGGCATATTGAGTGTAGCACTTTCACAGCATCATCTTGCAGGATTTGAAACAGCTCAACTGGAATTCCATTTAGCTTTGTTTGTAGTGATGCTTTCTAAGGCCCACTTGACTTCACATTCCAAGATGTCTGGCTCTAGGTGAGTGATCACACTTTCGTGACTATCTTGGTCATGAGGCTCTTTTTTTGTACAGTTCTTCTGNCAATGGAATATTACTGAGACACAAAAAGGAACTCATTTTAGTCAGTTCTGATGAGGTGGATGAACCTAGAACAGAATAAAGTGAGTCAAACGGAAAGGTAAATACCATACTCTAACACATATATATTGAATCTAGAAAGATTTTATTTACAGAAGAATTTATTTACAGGATAGCCACAGAGAAACAGACATAGTAGATTTATAGACACGGAGAGAGGGGAGGAGAGCAGAGAGAGGGGAGCATCTCTACTTATGATAATTTAACAAAGCATTCAGCATACATGCTAGTAGTCAAGAAGTACATTAAATATGCTTGTGTAGAAGTGGGAGATATAGGTAATGATTTAGATAGACTTGTGTTATGCTATTGACATTAATTACAGGGCCCTATAGTGGCCCTGAAAGCTCAGGATATATTCAAAACAACCAATAACAACCAAAAAATCCTACTTATCGTTTCACTACATTTTACTTAGTGATAATGACAGAAGAAGCAAGGCACTTTTTAATCTGCTGCAAATTTTTGTCTATCAAGTAACTATAAATCTGAAGTTGCAGCTTCCGGGAGTTATTGGTAACAGAAAGAAGAGATGTTTTCATTGCTTCTGCCAAGTCAGCGACGCTACATTTGCAAACACTGGGAAAATATTACAGAAACCCTATTAAAAGCACTAAATCTCTCCTGAAGAATGATTCAGAAATGCAAGGTAATATTTATATCTCCATTCACACATTTTGCGATGTATTTTGGAAACTGTACATTCATATTAAATACTGAATTTGAAAAATAAGCCCTTTCCTAGACTTTCTGTATACATTAATAGATACATTGACTGAACCATAAACACAGTTGGGTTAGTATTTGACTTCATAAAAATGTCTATATTCAAAATTTGGAAAAGTTCTGACCATCCCTGATTTTAAAGTACCTATTATTTTCCCTTGGGATAAAAGTATGTATTTATGTCAATAAATAGATACACTGAGATGAGGAATCATGTGAAACAACCACACAGGACATTTTTTTCTACCTTTGAAGAAACTCTGAGCCCGAGCTAGTAGATAAGAAATAAAAATATAAGTTACACATCATAATACTACCAAATGCTAATTGTTGTGTCAAGCAATGTGACAAATCAGTTACATTTCAATAAAAAATTTAAAAACATAGAGAAGAGAGTTTTGACTAATTTTCTTCTTCATCCAACAAATTGAAACCTCATAATACCTAGTGGGGTGCTCAATGAAATTATTTTGAATATTAATTTATTATTAACATAGAATTAATAGCATTGGTATTACTTTATACGTGAAAGTCTCTCAGTCGTGTCCAAAGCCTCCAGGCCAGAATACTGGAGCGGGTAGCCATTGCCTTCTCCAGGGGATCTTCCCAATCCAGGGAAGATACTTTATATGACTACTTTATAAGACTATAAGTTATTAGTACTTTTTAAAGATACTTTATAACCATATTAGTAACAATATAGATTGGGCTTCCCAGGTGGTGAATTGGTAAAGTCCACTTGCCAATGCAAGAGATGCAGGTTTGATCCCTGGTTTGGGAAGATCCCGTGGAGTAAAAATTGGCAACCCACTCCAATATTTCTTGCTTGGAAAATTCCATGGATGGAGAAGTCTGGCAGGTTACAGCCCATGTTTTGCAAAGAGCTGGCCATGAGTGAATAACTGAGCACACAACAAGATAAATACATAACAATATTTGCATGGTTCCAATGAATATCTCAAATTAGATTTCTGATTTCCACACTTCAAGACATACCTACTAGTCTTTACATCCTCAGCCTTGATTCTTCACTTATTAAAACAATATACTATACTCAGTACTCAATTTTCCTGGTATTTCAAAATAGTATCTGACATTATTTCTAATTCTTCAAGCTGTAGTAGGCAAATAAAGCAGAATTGTAATCTCTAGGGAAGCGTTAACAATCCTGTTTCCATTTATAAGTATTTTCTACCTTCTATGAAAATTTAAAAATAATGTTATATCGTTTCCTCAATCTTCTTTGCTTACCTCTATCTAACTTTATCTAACTGTAAAGGTAAAGGTGCATGCTCAGTCACGTCTGACTCTTTGTAAACCCATGGACTGTAACATGTTGGGGTCCTCCATCTCTTGAATTTTCCAGGCAAGAATATTGGAGTGGGTTGATATTTCCTACTCCAGGCAATCTTCCTGACTCAGGGATTCAACCTGCATCTCTTATGTCTCTTGCATTACACACAGATTCTTTATCACTGTGCCACCTGGGAAGCCAAATATTCCAAAAATAACTTTGGCCTAGGTTTTGCACTGTCCTATAAGGAAATGCCTCAATGAAAGCTTATAGACGCAACATGGTATATGTTGTTGTTGGTTAGTTGCTAAGTCATGCCCGACTCTTGTGACTCCATGGACTGTAGCCTGCCAGGCTCTTCTGTTCATAGGATTTTCCAGGCAAGAATGCTGGAGTGAGTCACCATTTCTTTCTTCAGGAAATCTTCCCAACCCAGGGATGGAACCCATGTCACCTGCACTGCAGACAGATTCTTTACCACTGAGGAAACCCAAACATGGGTATACCTTCTACTAAATCTCTCCCTTTTCCATGTGTATTCTCTTCTCTTAGACTGTTGAGTGTAAGTCCTTATTATACAAATGTGAAAAGTATAACCAAAGCACCCATAAAATTTCCACATGGAAAATAAATGATTCCTGCTCTCATGTCAGTAGATCAATGCCATTATGTCCAAATCACGACGATGATTTCCAGTGGATACTTGTATCCAGTGATCTCCATCACATTTCTCAAGAATATTTACACAGTCCATCCATTCACCAGTTAAAATCGTATACAGTTGATTTACAACACTGTGGTTTCTCCTTACCTATTGAACTGGATGTACTCTAGCAACCATATCAAAATACTGCAATAGAAAATGCTTGTAAGTGCCAGCTTATAAAAGAACTAAAACTTATTTTCATGTTTAAAGTTTTTGTTAACAAAATTACAACATTTACATACAAGTGAAGTTTATATTTTGCTCTTTCATCCCTAATACTCAAGTCACCCACAGATTTTTTTTAGCTGCCCCTGTTGCATGTGGGATCTTAGTTTCTCAACCAGGGAATACACCTGGATTGGGAGCACAGAGTCTTAACCAATGGACTACCAGTGAAATTCCACCAACAACATTTTAGCATAAACTTAATAACAGTCATTCTCAATTGTAGTTAGTGCTGAAATCTCTAAGTAAGCATTTGTTGAATTTCCCTCACAAATTTTCTTTGAAATAGAAATTGTCCTTCAATATGCAGTAGTGCATTTTTTCATTTTTTCTCATTCATTTTCTGCTTTGGGGCCTTCTGAAGACAATAACAAAGAAGAGAAGAATAAAGTACAAAAAGCTATAGACAAGGAACCAGAAGTCTCTTCCTACTACTGAAGCTAGGTGACTGGGAACAAGCCACATAATTTTGATCAGGTTCAACTTGCTAGTCTATTTTGTGAATTTTAGGTACAGACTCAATTCTGTCTTTGTCAATGAGTTCTCATGAAGATTGAATGAAATAGATGTGAAAGTGGTTAAAAAGAAGTAATAAAAAATATCAGTATATATGTTGTACATACTGTACAGATTAACACATATGAAAAATGCATGCTAAGAAATTTTATGGATAGAAACACTTAATAAATATAAAATAAATATATAGAGATTACTGACTGTAAGCATTAGAGAGAATAGATATTTTCTGACTTTATATATAGTTGACATAATAAATGTTCAACAAGTGATGACCACTGTTACTGTGAAAAACTAGTATTATCATATTCTCTTCCTTGTTTAATGTTGAAAGTGAAAGTGTTAGTTGCTCAGTTGTATCCAGTTCTTTGCCACCCCTCAGACTGCAGGCCTCTATGCTTCTCAGTCCATGAAATTCTCCAGGCAAGAATACTGGAGTGTCTTGCCATTTCCTTCTCCAGAGGATCTTCCTGACCCAGGGATTGAAACGGGTCTCCTGCATTGCAGGCAAACTATTAAACAGGCAAGCCCTGTTTAATAATAGCTGTCATTCAGTATTGGCGCCCAAAAGGCTGTGTTTAGCTTATTTTTAAATTGCAGGGAGCATCTAGCTCAGGTCAATGCATATAGTAGTATTTTTGTGCAAAGTTTAATTTTCCCTATTACATTTGGTTGTATTATTCTAATTTAGCTGTTTTAATAAGGAATACATTTTTAGATGAAGACTGAATAAAGAATCAATAACAATATAAGAGAATACAATGGCAGAGAATAGTTGATTTGTCAACATTATTTTCTGCTAACTTATTTTGTTTGAGAAAGCCAGTATAATTTCATGAATCATGAATATAAGGGTTTCACCTAGAAAAATGTTGAAAAAAGTGAACTGACCATAAAGGAATATTCATTTATAAGTAATTTACATGCAAGCATTTAGATGCCATAGGATGCTACATTGATAAGCAAATATCTTGCTTTATCTTATTAAAGTTCCTGCTAATGTTTCATTTTTAAAAATTCTAGTGAGTGTATGTTACAATGATTTATAGTGTGGTTAGGCCAGATAAGTTTTTGGAGCGAGGTTATTAACAGTTTTCTTAAACGCACACTCATCCCCTCCCTGACATACTGCTACCCAAAATAGCCTGTGTTGGACACAAGGTACTGTGCAGTTACAAAGAAAATGAGACCACAATGGGAAAATCCACTCTCCATGTAAGTAGTGGAATATGGCATCTCTCCTGCTGCTGCTGCTAAGTCACTTCAGTCGTGTCCAACTCTGTGCGACCCCATAGATGGCAGCCCATCAGGCTCCCCCATCCCTGGGATTCTCCAGACAAGAACACTGGAGTGGGTATGGCATCTCTCCTACAACTGAGCAAATCTTTACTTGAATGGTTTATTCTGGAGCTAATAAATAATTGGGCATCAGTGGTTATGGAGTATAATTATATATTGATTGTGAATATATAAGGAACATCTTCACAAATTCTACATTATTTCAATAATCCTGCATTCAAGTGAAAAGGGAGGCATTGTTGGAAGAATCACAGCTATCATCATCTTATCCTACAGGATTAACACAGGTGTCATCCACTTTATCAAGGCACTATTAACTATCTGCAACTGGGACATTTTTTCAAGAAAATAAAGAATTAAGTTTTCTTGGGTTTTACATATTGTTCCATAAAAGTGATTCACCACCGTTCTGAGTACTATCCTTGCCCACTTAAAAGCACCACTACATTTTGTTAAGCTTCGACACCCTGAGGAATCCTTCCTGGAATATCAGGTTTCAAGTGAGTATCAGAACACTGCAGTGCTCACAAACCACTGCTTTTACCCTGTAGTCTATGGTGCCAGCACTTGGCACAAACACAAAATAACAGATGGCACAGAGATATCAATTGATTGCCATTCATGAGCAGTGTCATATACAGAACTCAATTACGCACAAATGGATACAGAAGTCCTTTGTACAAGACGTTTTATCAGTTACCTTTACATCTGTGCCTTTATTATTTGTACCGAAAAAAAAAGAACCCCTTCAGTGATTATTTCTGGGTTAAGCTACCCCATTTAACTATAAAACACTGGGATGCTTTACTCAGCACTAATGACCACATGAAATGCAAGAACAATATGAAGGCTGACTACCTAAGCAGCTGCCAACACTGATCCCAGAAAATCCAAATCACCTTCTCTGAAAATACTGGTGCATGATTTTCTTTCTGATTCTCATCTACAGGCCGATTAAATTCATGTTTAATGTTATGGGGTACTATTGAGGAAAAGAGATATTGAAGAAATATCCAAAAGAGAAACATCTTAGAAAAATTAAAGGTCTAATCAAAATTATCTACCCAAAAGGCACAAGTAGGTTTTTAGCATGCTATCTTTGTTTTCTTACCAATACGTCACACATTGTTTGTCCCTAAGTATCAGTGGTAAGCTATATCTGATTTGTTAGCACTGATTTAATTACTGAAGTCAATAGAACTTACTTGTTCTACACTTTTTAGTATAATGTGTCAAGTGTCTGATTTTGTATAAAAAATTATGTAGAAACCTCAGTAAAGAATGTTGTTGATTTTCAGGACCATTCTGGGGAAAGAACTTCACAACTCTTCAATGCAACTTCTCACATTTCCTCAAAGCAGCTTTAATTTGATTTAAAGCTGTGATGCTTACAACTTTGTCCCAGTCTCTATATGTCTATTTGTTTATTTATTTGTCTATCTAATATGCTATCTTTCTACTTATTCATTAGCAGTTCACCTGACAAAATCTGTATTTACCTCAACTTATTTTAAGAAATTTATTCACAGAAAGATTATCTGAACTATCATTCTCAAAATGACAGTTCTTTCAAGTAAAGGATTAAAGTATTAATATGCTCAAGGTGAATTTTGGTTGAAAGGCTGCCTGAGCAAACAGAGCTGAATTTCTCATTGCTAATACGTTAGCACATATGATGAGTCAGTCTCCTCATTACTATTGAATTTCTACTTATTCATTAGCAGTTCACCTGACAAAATCTGTATTTACCTCAACTTATTTTAAGAAATTTATTCACAGAAAGATTATCTGAACTATCATTCTCAAAATGACAGTTCTTTCAAGTAAAGGATTAAAGTATTAATATGCTCAAGGTGAATTTTGGTTGAAAGGCTGCCTGAGCAAACAGAGCTGAATTTCTCATTGCTAATACGTTAGCACATATGATGAGTCAGTCTCCTCATTACTATTGAGACACTGTCACAGAATATTTTCATGATATGCCCTGTCGAGATGTAACTGAGAACTTGGCATTAAAATGGCCAAGGTAAAAAGTGTCATTACCATCACATAGTCATAATATCCACAAGACCTATTCCTTTCAGGAACCATGGAGCAGTTTAAGATATTCTCTCTCCTATGCAGATGGGTGTAAGGCCTATGTTCTGAATGTTCCAGGGTACAGAAGAAGTAACTGATACTTACTGTATTGATAAATTGAGAAGAAAGTTACCTTGATGATCTGAAAACGGAAAATCACTTTAAGGAGCAAAACTAGTGTACATAAAATTTTTGCTTAATTAATTTCCTATATATGCATAAGATTCACAAAAATACTAGAATAATACTCACTTTAATAATCAATGGAAATGAATGCTAGTGATATTTACTAAGTTCCTATTATGTACTAGGGATTTTAACTGGTACTAAATTATATCAAAATATAGTGATATAACACCATTAGGGCCTCAAAAAGCAACATTGTTTTTCATTGATAAATTATTATGTCTTGTAAGGTATGGAGAATATGTACGGAAAAGGGTGCTGATATAGAATATCCTGGGGGGTTCTTAAATTTACTGTAAAGAATGCTACAGTTATTTAGGGTGAATATTAGTATGTAGTGGTGTAATAAAACATAAATAATAGTGCTGAGATTAATGTCATTAACATAATATCACTTTACATATTATTTAAAAATTGTCATAGTAGAATGTATTGAGACCAGAGTAAACGGAAACTAGAAGCTTGTAATTCTCATGTTATGTGGGAGCTGAAGATATGTCATGGGAATGGAGATAGATAAGAAAAGAAGACTAAGATGAAGATCTTCATTTTAAAAGCAGAAATCAGACTGAATTTGTTTAATACAACTATTTTATAACATTTCAATCCACTCTAGAAAAATCTGTCTAATATATTTCATATCCCTTCAGAAAAAAGTAACATATTGTCAACATGACATTATAGCCAATAAGTAGGTAATTATCAATAGTTTAAAATACAAAAGTGAAGAGGCTATGATAATCACAAATAAAGACAACTAATATTTGCCCAAAACTAACTTTGAAAGTAAAAACAGAATATTAAATGTTCTAAAATAAGCATTATAGCATTAAATCAATGTCAAATGGATATAAGCATTCAAAGGATGCAAAGTGAGAGTCCCAATGCCTCCAATCAATAAGCTCATTCATTTGAATACTTTCAGTCTCCTGTCTTTGGCATCATTTACCCTAAACATTTATTTTCTGTTTCTTCTCCCTTCCTCTAAACACAGTCATGAAAACAGAAAGACAGAGAGGAATATGTGGGAGAACAATCTAGAGAGGTCCTTCCCAGGAAGGCTTTCTATCTCCAACCTGCCCACCACACCCACCCCATTCATGTCAACCTACACCCTTCCATCTGTTCAACACCTTGAAATTTCTCATGCCTACTCATCCCACTCTTATTTCCTACTCTTCTATGCATTTCCCTGTTTCCCCTCTTTTATTCTTACACTCACAACCTTTGCCTCTAATTCACTCAGTGAAATGTACAATTTCAGCTTGCAGACAAAATTAGCATAGGAGGAAAGAGGAAATATGCAGTCACAGTTCTAAATAAGTATAAAAAGTGGAAGTGTTCGTTGCTTAGTCGAATCCGACTCTGTGATCCCACAGACTGAAGCCCGTCATGGGTTCTCTGTCCAGTGAATTCTCCAGGCAAGAATACTGGAGTGGGTTGCAATTCCCTTCTCCAGGGGATTTTCCTGACCCAGGGGTTGAACCCGGTTCTCTAAATATATATATATATATATATATATATATATATATATAATGGAATGGCTAGGACATTGGAGTTGATGGGAAAAATCAAGTTTATTAGTTTAATTTGGAATCCACAACTCAGACAGCTATGATCACAAAGTTGAACTTGGTGATAAAAATCTTAATAGAAACTGAGATACCAGGAAATCAAAGGTTATACTCGCTATGTTGGCTGATAGAAAGGATGTTGATGCTGTGTGTGTGACAACAGTGTTTCAGCTCACCAGAGACCCAGTGGAGCAGTCTGATGCCAAGATAAGAATATCATGTATCACGGACAGGAATAAGCTAAACAGTGGCAGAACAACTTGCAGAAAACTAAATGCTAATAAGAAGAATGAACAGGTACAGCTTTTAATATATGATAGCAAGGGTACCGTACATAAGATGGAAAGAGGGATGAATGAAGCAGAGCTTTAAGAAATCTCAGGAGGATCTGATTTACCTGTATCTTCTCAGGTAGAATTGAAATTTATGTTATATCATGGTTTTACCAATATGAATGAGACCCATTTCAAAAGAGATACCTTCAGAAGAGTGATTTTCAACTGTTTCTGCACCATAACATCTGGATAATGTGTTCTCAAGCACAACACAATCTCATGTATGAGGAGCAAGGAGTGTACAACACTAAATGATATATGCCATTTCTGGAACGCTAACATTGCCTCCATTCTTCATTTTAAAGAAAGCATATCAAAGGCATTTTGTTCTAATTTCTTTTAATTTATATTGGAAGCAAATCCAAGCAAATCACTATCTTGTACTAATAAATAATTACTCATCACATGCACCTGTAGTTCTCTGTCTAGTTTTCACTTTGCTTTGTATCTTTCCAGTAAGTTCTACAAATCCCAATGTCACCGTGAACTTCTGTGTTCCGTGTCTACATAGTTAGCCCTAATTCCACTAGCAAGTCTCAGTGGCCTTTTACATCTGTATGGGTCAGAAATATTTACAGTGAAGTGATGGGGAAATGGAGCTTGCCTACAGTATCAGTACAAGACAGTTGCAATGAAATAAAAGCATGCATGTATAGACAATAAAACAGACATTTCTGAGGAAATTCTTACTAGAAAATGAACTAAACATAAATAAAAACACAAGGTGGCAAGATTACATTTTTTAATCTCGGCAGTTGACAGTACATGACTAATCTGTTTCAAAATCTCCTGAATTACATAATGTTAGCACTATGACGGGAGAGACTAAATATAGCATCAGCTTAAATAGTCTGTTGGCAAGAGCTACTCAAAACACATCAGTTAACTCCTCAGTGACTGTACCAATGGAAGAGGAAATGGTAGAGTAATATAAATAATGGATTGCTTCTTTCCAAATAGGTTCCATTTAGACTGCATTTTATCAGAGCTAGAACTACATACAGGCATTATACTTGCATTAAATGGTTAGCTACATAGGACCACACTGGCTGGCAGAGGATAAAGGTGGCAGGAATCACAAAGAGTGTCTTATCAAGTGGATCCTGAATATTTCATAAAATCACAGAACTCTCAGTGTTGAGAGAAACATTAAAGTCAGAAGTTCAACAGCCCACTAGTGCTTGTTTCCCTGCTGCTATTTTCTCAACTCAGTTTATTGATTTTATGAAACTAAAATTACAGCTTCAAATTTAATATATATGGTGCATCTTATGCAGGGCAGGTTATTATAAAGGCTCAGTCTTTTATATAACTTAGGGTACTTTAGAGTTCTGAGACGTGAATCCAGATTTTATCACTTGCTAGATGTATGAGAGTGTGCCAGAAGAACGATGAACAAAGGTTTCTAACATTGTACAGGAGGTGGTAATCAAAACCATCCCCAAGGAAAAGAAAGGCAATAAGACAAAATGGTTGTCTGAGAAGGTCTCACAAATAGCTGGAAAAAGAGAGGCAAAAGGCAAAGAACAAAAGGAAAGACATACCCATCTGAATGCAGAGTTTCAAAGAACAGCAAGGAGAGATAAGAAAGCCTTCTTAACTGAACAACGCAAACAAATAGAAGAAAACAATAGAATGGGAAAGACTAGATATATCTTCAAGAAAATTAGAGATACCGAGAGAACATTTCATGAAAAGATGGGTATAATAAAGGACAAGAACAGTGAGGACTTAAGCAGAAGCTATTAAGAAGAGATGGCAAGAATGCACAGAAGAACTATACAAAAAAGTCATAATGACCCTGATAGCCACCATAGTGTGACCACTCACCTAGAGTCAGACATCCCAGACTGTGAAGTTAAGTGGGCCTTAGGAAGCATTACTGCTAACAAAGCTAGTGGAGGTGATGCAATTGCAGCTGAGCTGTTTCAAATCCCAAAAGATGATCTGTTAAAGTGCTGCACTCAATATGCCAGCAAATCTGGAAAACTCAGCAGTGGCCACAGGACTGGAAAAGGTCAGTTTTCATTTCATTCCCAAAGAAGGGCGATGCCAAAGAATGTGCAAATTACTGTTACAATTGTATTCATTTTACTTCCTAGCAAGGTAATGCTCAAAATCCTTCAAGCTAGACTTTAGCAGTAAGTGAACTGAGAACTTCCAGATGAACAAAATTTAGAAAAGGCAGAGGAACCAAGATAAAATTGCTAACATCTACCGATCATCAAAAAAGAAAGGGAATTCCAGAAAAACATTTATTTCTGCTTCATTGATTATGCTAAAGCATTTGACTGTGTGGATCACAAAAAAACTGGAAAATTCTTAATGAGATGGAAGTACCAGACTGCCTTACCTGCCTCCTGAGAATCCTGCACTCAGGTCAAGGAGCAACAGTTAGAACTGAACATAGAACAACGGACTGGTTCAAAATTTGGGAAAGAGTACATCAAGGCTGTATATCATCATCCTGCTTTTTTAACTTATATGCAGAGTACATCATGAGAAACACTGGGCTGGATAAAGTACAAGCTGGAATCAAGATTGCCAAGAGAAATATCAGTAACTTCAGATATGCAGATAACACCACCTTAATGGAAGAAAGCACGGAGGAACTAAAGATCTTCTTGATGGAGGTGAAAGAGGAGAGTGAAAAAGCTGTCTTAAAATTCAACATTCAAAAAAACGAAGATCATGGCATCCAGTCCCATCACTTTGTGGCAAACTGACAGGGAAAAAATGAAAACAGTCAGAGATTATTTTCTTGGGCTCTAAAATCACTGTGGATGGTAACTGCAGCCATGAAATGAAAAGATGCTTGCTCCTTGGAAGAAAAATTTTGACAAATCTAGACAGCGTATTAAAAAACAGAGACATTACTTTGCCTTCAAAAGTCCATATAGCCAAAAGTATGGTTTTTTCAGTAGTCATGTCTGGGTGTGAGAGTTGGACCATAAAGAAGATTGAGTATCAAGAATTGATGCTTTTGAACTGCGGAGTTAGAGAAGACTTGAGAGTCCTTTGGACTACTAGGAGATCAAACCAGTCAATCCTAAAGGAAATCAACCCTGAATATTCATTGGAAGGACTGATGCTAGGAGATCCAACCAGTCCATTATGGAGGAGATCAGCCCGGGGATTTCTTTGGAAGGAATGATGCTAAAGCTGAAACTCCAATACTTTGGCCACCTCATGTGAAGAGTTGACTCATTGGAAAAGACTCTGATGCTGGGAGGGATTGGGGGCAGGAGGAGAAGGGGACGACCGAAGATGAGATGGCTGGATGGCATCACGGACTCGATGGACATGAGTCTGAGTGAACTCCGGGAGTTGGTGATGGACAGGGAGGTCTGGCGTGCTGCGATTCATGAGGTTGCAAAGAGTCGGACACGACTGAGTGACTGAACTGAACTGATGCTGAAGCTGAAGCTCCAATACATTGGCCACCTGATGTGAAGAGTTACTCACATGGAAAAGACCCTGATTCTGGGAAAGATTGAAGGCAGTAGGAGAAAGGGACAATAAAATATGAGATAGTTGGATGGCATCACCAATTCAGTGAATATGAGTTTGAGCATCCTCCAGGAGATAGTGAAGGACAGGGAATCCTGATGCTGCATTTCATGAGGTGGCAAAGAGCTGGACAAGACTGAGTCACTGAACAACAACGACACATGGCCTTGAAAGATGTGAGGTAAATTTCTCTCAGGCTTCACGGTCACACTTGCAAAAGGAGACTGATGATAGTTCTTAAGCCTCATGTTTCTTATTTTTTGTAAATTAAATGGAATAACATATATGAAGCATTTAGTGTATTTCCTTGCCCCCAGTTTGAAAAACACTATAAAGATTCTGTAGTGCACTATCCTAGGAGGCTAATTTACAACATAAGCTCCATGACAGTAGCAAACTTATTCAGGTTTGTTTACTATGGAATTTCAAGTATTTGTTAAACACCTCTTGAATAAATCAAAAGGTAAAAGTTTCAAAGTAAATTTGTTTGGAAAATTCTGCTTGTTCTATTCTTCTCTTGAGAATTTATGCTATATTTTAAATAAAAGATGTTGAGAAGTATTGTAAAAGGTACAGGTAGTAAAACCTGTTGACATTTGTTAAGCTTTTTTCAAAAATGTTAACCACTTCTTTTATTTTTTGAGTTTCTGCTAATGTCTATAGTTATATGCAATCCACAATGGAAAATGATGTCTTTGAAATAGTATATTTTAAAAAGTAAGATGAAAGATGTAAAATAATTTCTAGCAAGCATATTAAGTACAGATAGGTAAAAAATATATATATTTTATTTATAAAATACATCAAATTTTGCTGTGTTACATATAGTAATATGCTTAATAATTAAATTAAATGCTAGAACAGATATAATGATCAAGCTTCTAGTTATTAAGCTGTCTTTATATATAGACTCAAACATACAGAAGACACATAAAACAGAGCAGGGCAATACAGGAGCAAGCTGTTGTTGATCAGTTCCATAAACTATTATGGGATCATGGCTACAAGTGTCAGAGCACACACTGAATTAGGCTTACTGATTTAGGCTTTCTGCTCAGTGATTTTTTTCCCTGGCTACCATCTGGCCCTTCAATATGGGGTAAGTACTGTTAGTATATTTACCTTGTCTTACTGGGTTCATATAGCTAGACACTTATTATTCTAATGAATGTGCTTCCTGTTCTATTCTTTAATATTTCTATTTAAAGTTCTGTGGAAATGTCATATACAGCAATAGAAACTTTAGGATACTGAATAATAAGAAAGATATCCTTTTCTCTAGAAAGGTCATCTCCTGAGGATTATTTAAATTCTTGATGAAATGTAAAGAAGATCTTATAGTTTCCAGAAAGAAAAGAAATAGTATTCTCATCTCAGTACTTAGAACACAATTATTTTGTTATGTATTGAGTTGTCCAGATCACACAGAACCATTTCCAAAGAGCAAGACTAGCCATAACTCAATAATTTACCTTAATAGATCCTAATATCTCTATTCTTTTTAATTTATGTCCTAAGTCAAAACAGGTAAGTTAAAACATTGATGGCCTTTATATTGAAATTATTTGGTAACTTTAAATCCACTAATGAAAATGTGATAATTTTCATCATACCTTTGACTTTAATATAAGACTCTCTTGGATCCCTTTCAAAGTTTGAAATACAAACAGAGCCTTGTATGTTAGCTTTTTGTCATTCAGTTCAGTTCAGTCGCTCAGTCGTGTCTGACTCTTTGCGATCCCATATGAATCAGCACGCCAGGCCTCCTTGTCCATCACCAACTCCCGGAGTTCACTCAGACTCACGTCTATCGAGTCCGTGATGCCATCCAGCCATCTCATCCTCGGTCGTCCCCTTCTCCTCCTGCCCCAGTCCCTCCCAGCATCAGAGTCTTTTCCAATGAGTCAACTCTTCACATGAGGTGGCCAAAGTACTGGAGCTTCAGCTTCAGCATTATTCCTGCCAAAGAAATCCCAGGGCCGATCTCCTTCAGAATGAACTGGTTGGATCTCCTTGCAGTCCAAGGGACTCTCAACACCACAGTTCAGAAACATCAATTCTTTGGCGCTCTGCCTTCTTCACAGTCCAACTCTCACATCCATATATGACCACAGGAAAAACCATAGCCTTGACTAGATGGACCTTAGTTGGTAAAGTAATATATCTGCTTTTGAATATGCTATCTAGGTTGGTCAAAACTTTTCTTCCAAGAAGTAAGCGTCTTTTAATTTCATGGCTGCAATCACCATCTGCAGTGATTTTAGAGCTCAAAAAAATAAAGTCTGACACTGTTTCTACTGTTTCCCCATCTATTTCCCATGAAGTGATGGGACCAGATGCTGTGGTCTTCGTTTTCTGAATGTTGAGCTTTAAGCCAACTTTTTCACTCTCCTCTTTCACTTTCATCAAGAGGCTCTTTAGTTCCTCTTCACTTTCTGCCATAAGGGTGGTGTCATCGTCATATCTGAGCTTATTGATATTTCTCCCAGCAATCTTGATTCCAGCTTCTGTTTCTTCCAGTCCAGCGTTTCTCATGATGTATTCTGCAAATAAGTTAAATAAGCAGGGTGACAATATACAGCCTTGACGTACTCCTTTTCCTATTTGGAACCAGTCTGTTGTTCCATGTCCAGTTCTAACTGTTGCTTCCTGACCTGCATACAGATTTCTCAAGAGGCAGGTCAGGTNTTCTTCCAGTCCAGCGTTTCTCATGATGTATTCTGCAAAGAAGTTAAATAAGCAGGGTGACAATATACAGCCTTGACGTACTCCTTTTCCTATTTGGAACCAGTCTGTTGTTCCATGTCCAGTTCTAACTGTTGCTTCCTGACCTGCATACAGATTTCTCAAGAGGCAGGTCAGGTGGTCTGGTATTCCCATCTCTCTCAGAATTTTCCAGAGTTTATTGTGATCCACACAGTCAAAGGCTTTGGCATAGTCAATGAAGCAGAAATAGATGTTTTTCTGGAACTCTCTTGCTTTTTCCATGATCCAACAGATGTTGGCAATTTGATCTCTGGTTCCTCTGTCTTTTCTAAAACCAGCTTGAACATCAGGAAGTTCATGGTTCAAATATTGCTGAAGCCTGGCTTGGAGAATTTTGAGCATTACTTTACTAGCTTTTTGTCATGGACTCAGAAAAATGAATAATTGTGTGACTTAAATAGGAGAAAAATTATTGCTTCCACATCATATTTGATGATTTGGTGAGAAAAGCTAGTTTTAAGTATAATCTTTTTTTGTTAAAGAGTATAACTAACAGTTGCTGTCAGCAGTTGAGTTATACACCATGACAAGAAAACTGCTTCCAGCAATAATGATTAAGAAATTCTCACACAGTTCAAATCCTTGGTGTGAGCATAAGTAAAAAAAAAAAAAATGCAAAGGAGAACAATACTGAATGGCAAGTCTAAATTGAAATTTCATTGTGTGGAAGTAACTGGAGTTAAAATATATACAGTGAAAATTAATCAGCATTTTTATTCAAAAGAAATAGAATAGACTAGGCAAATTCTATCAACCTTACCAGAAGAAATACATGGTAATTTTCTATTTAAGCAATTACCCTAGAATTTAAAACAATATTTTAAAAATCTTAAGAGTTTTCTTCCTACAAGGTGGGTAATTGCTTACAGTTCCATGTTTGTTATAATTAAGTGCTTTCCTGGCGGTTCAAATGGTAAAGAATCTGCCTGCAATACGGGAGACCTGGGTTTGATCCCTGGGTTGGGAAGATCCCCTGGAAGAAGACATGGCAACCCACTCCTGTATCTTGCCTGGAGAATTCCCATAGAGAGAAGACTGGAGGTCGCAAAGAGTTGGACATGACTGAACAACTAAACACAGCACAAAACAACTTACTAATAATTTATATACTACAGTAGTAGTTGTTTACTAGCTAAGTCATGCCCAACTGTTTTGCAACTTCATGGACTATACAGCCCAACAGGCTCCTCTGACCATGAGATTTCCAGGCAAGAACACTGGAGTGGGTTGCCATTTCCTTCTCCAGGGAATCTTCCTGATCCAGGGATGGAACACTACAATCTTGTACTGGCAGGCAGATTCTTTACCACTGAACCACCAGGGAAGACCATATATTACAGTAGCTTGTGATAAAAAAAAAAGCTCAAATTTATTATCTACTACACAAGACCAGGAGCTGACTGTGGCTCAGATCATGAACTCATTACCAAATTCAGACTCAAATTGACGAAAGTAGGGAAAACCGCTAGACCATTCAGGTATGACCTAAATCAAATCCCTTATGATTATACAGTGGAAGTGAGAAATAGATTTAAGGGCCTAAATCTGATAGATAGAGTGCCTGATGAACTATGGAATGAGGTTTGTGACATTGTACAGGAGACATGGATCAAGACCATCCCCATGGAAAAGAAATGCAAAAAAGCAAAATTGCTGTCTGAGGAGGCCTTACAAATAGCTGTGAAAAGATGAGAGGCAAAAAGCAAGGGAGAAAAGGAAAAATATAAGCATCTGAATGCAGGGTTCCAAAGAATAGCAAGAAGAGATAAGAAAGCCTTCTTCAGCTATCAATGCAACGAAATAGAGGAAAACAACAGAATGGGAAAGACTAGAGATCTCTTCACGAAAATTAGAGATACCAAGGAATGGGGATGGTCTTGATCCCTGTCTCCTGTACAATGTCACGAACCTCATTCCATAATTCATCAGGCACTCTATCTATCAGATTTAGACCCTTAAATCTGTTTCTCACTTCCACTGTATAATCATAAGGGATTTGATTTAGGTCATACCTGAATGGTCTAGTGGTGTTGCCCACTTTCTTCAATTTAAGTCTGAATTTGGCAATCAGGAGTTCATGATCTGAGCCACAGTCAGCTCCCGGTCTTGTCTTTGTTGACTGTACAGAGCTTCTCCATCTTTGGCTGCAAAGAATATAATCAATCTGATTTTGGTGTTGACCATATGGTGATGTCCATGTCTAGAGTCTTCTCTTGTGTTGTTGGAAGAGGGTGTTTGCTATGACCAGTGCATTTTCTTGGCAAAAGTCTATTCCCTACTCACACCCTACAAAACAGCAAACTTAGAGTAGTGCTGAGTTCAACAAACTCAAGGTCAGCACCTGGGTGTCTGAGATGGTGGACTTAAGGGATGTGATCATTTGGGTCACTAACCACAGCCTTTTAAGAACAAGACAATTTAAATGATTATAAACTATGTTATTGTTTCTTTTATCCAATGTGTTTTAATTATTTCCCCTTTCTAAACCCAGCTCTTTAAACAGTGACATAAAGGGGTTGTATAAGCAACTCTTACAATGACAAATATCATTGTGTAAGTTTAAGCTACAGAGCAAAAATTAACAGATACGTATACTGTGAAATGATTATCACAATAAATTTGCCTAGCATCCATAATTTCATATAGATAAACTAAAAATGATTCTCAACAGTGGATTCACCAATGATTTATCAGATACAACACCAAAAGCTCACGCCAACAAAATAAAAGAGGTAAACTGCACACATCCTAATTATCAAATATCGTGCAGTAAACCATCCTCAGCAGTGAAAAAACACTATATGTACACTATAATACAAAAAAATTGTCAAGCATATATTAAATAATAGTTTAACATCAAGAATATATAAAGAACTCTAAAAAGTACTGATCACCAAGTCTACCATAGGAGTGGGGGAGCTTTCTTAACCAACCATCTCACATATGGCAAATAAGATACAAACAGTAACATAAAATAGAAACTTAATGACAAAAATAAAAGACAATCATTTATAATGCATAAAATATTTTTTAAAAAGGAAAGTAGCTATGCCTTGAAAAAAATCAAATGATGGTTCATCACTGAAGTTGTCACTCCACTGCATAAGCTCTGTCATTAAGTTGCTACAAAAGTGTGGAGGCAGAATGATCAATAGCACCCAGGTGACAAGCATGCAGCATCAGCAACAGCTCAGTCAACAGCCTCACAAATATGAGGGTGTGAACCTGGACAGTACCCTTGTCAGGAGAAGTTCCTACACCTCTTGGTGAAGCTCAAAGGGCATGGTGATAGTACACGTGAACAACACTATCACAGTGCCCTTCACGCAGGCTTCTCTGACATCACTCAAAGCCAGAAAAAGATGTACAGGTCAAGGTGTTCAGATACTTTCTCATATCACAGAACACGCTGACCACTATACTAAGTAGCTTCAAGTGGTAATTGTGTATGCAGTGACAAGCATGCAGCATCAGCAACAGCTCAGTCAACAGCCTCACAAATATGAGGGTGTGAACCTGGACAGTACCCTTGTCAGGAGAAGTTCCTACACCTCTTGGTGAAGCTCAAAGGGCATGGTGATAGTACACGTGAACAACACTATCACAGTGCCCTTCACGCAGGCTTCTCTGACATCACTCAAAGCCAGAAAAAGATGTACAGGTCAAGGTGTTCAGATACTTTCTCATATCACAGAACACGCTGACCACTATACTAAGTAGCTTCAAGTGGTAATTGTGTATGCAGCAGGAAAATATTACAACCAATAAGGGAAAGTATTTTCCTTTAAAAATTTTCTCTTACCCAGTAAACCCACACCACAGAGAGTCCATGAGGAGCTGCTCCGTAAACACAGGCGGATTACCACAGCCAAGAAACTGGACATGACTTCAGACCCTAGAGCCACATACTTCAAAATCATATTTAAAGGGAAAAATTATACAAACTAAGGAGAAGGCAAAGTCAGAAGGGTCTACATTCCCAGACTAGATAGACCAGTACAAGAGTGGAAAACTATGAGATGTGGGGGTCTAATATCCTAAGACCTTGAGATGGGACTATTTGGTCCACCCAGAGATGCCAAGCTAAGAGCCTGAAAGATTCACACATGTTCCCTTTGTTGGACTGCTGTCCTTACAGTTTTTCTAAGTAACAGGCACAGAAGATCCAGTCCACCAGCTTATTCCACACACCCTGACATGTATGGCAGCAAAAGGAGAACAGCAGAAACGGCTGAGTGATCTCAAGAGGCAGACAGGGACTAAAACAGTTCATTACAGGTTCTGAGGTGCCAGATAAAACTAAAGAGCAGCCAGTACTTTCCCATTTTCTGATTCTATCTTCCAAATATGACAACTGTGATGAAAGCAGCACCAGATCAGGGGTTAGACACTTGGGGCATCAGCTCTGATCTACATGGACTAAAAATTGAGTAGCCAATCGATCCAAGCCCACAAAGACAGAAGAGGGGGCAAGGCAGCCCACCTCATGCTCCTCACACTCAAGAACAACCAGCTCACAGCAGGGAGATGGCGAGTGTTGTGGATACAAACCGTGCCTTTGTGTCTGATGGAGCTGCAGAACCACTGCTGGGTGAAAGAATACATGATACATGTTGAAGGACAGGCTAAGGACTCAGGGAAAAATTAAGCTTCCTCTGGGACTTTAATAAACAAACTTCTCTTTGGCCAAATATCTGAGAGAGTCAGTTCCTAGGTAGGTTGAGAATTCTGGGGTATCCGAGGAAAAGAAAGGGGTCTGGGGATCTCGAGGAGGAGAAAGGGGTCTGGGGCTCTCGAGGAGGAGAAAGTGGTCTGGAATTATCAAGGAGGAGAAAAGGACAAACTTTTTTCTTTAAGCCCAGAGCTGATGATTATACATCAAAACAACTCCACTTAAACTCTGTACTAAGCAGAGACATTACTTTGCCAACAAAGGTCTGTCTAGTCAAGGCTATGGTTTTTCCTGTGGTCATGTATGGATGTGACAGTTGGACTGTGAAGAAAACTGAGCACCGAAGAATTGATGCTTTTGAACTGTGGTATTGGAGAAGACTCTTGAGAGTCCCTTGGACTGCAAGGAGATCCANGAATACAGTATTGTAAAGCAAAACAAACTAAAAAATAAAAATTAATTAAAAAATAAATAAATAAAATAAAAAAGGCAATGCCAAAGAATGTTCAGACTACTATAAAATTGCCCTCATTTCACGTTAGCAAAGTAATTCTCAAATTCTTTCAAGCTAGACTTCAGCAGTACATGAATTGAGAACTCCCACATATAAAAGTGAGATTTAGAAAAGGCAGATGAACCAGAAATCAAATTACAAACATCCACTGGATCATAGAAAAAGCAGAAGAATTAAAAAAAAAAAATTCTGCTTCATTGACTATGCTAAAGCCTTTGACTGTGTAGATCACAAGAAACTGTGGAAAATTCTTTAAGACATGGGAATACCAGATCACCTTACATGTCTCCTACAAAACCACTATGCAGGTCAAGAAGCAGCAATTAGAACTGGATATGGAACAATGGACTGGTTCTAAGTTGGGAAAGGAGTATGTCAAGGCTGTATACTGTCATCCTGCTTATTTAACTTATATGCAGAGTACATCATATGTAATGCTTGGCTGGATGAATCACAAGCTGGAATCAAGATAGCCAGGAGAAATATCAACAGCCTCAGATATGTAGATAATACCACTCTAATGGCAGAAAGCAAAGAGGACCTAAAGAGTCTCTTGATGAGGGTGAAAGAGGAGAGTGAAAAAGCTGGCTAAAACTCAACATTCAAAAAATGAAGATCACAGCATCCAATCTCATTACTTCATGACAAACAGCTGGGGAAAAAGTGGAAGCAGTGAAAGATTTTCTTTTCTTGGGCTCCAAAATCACTGCAAATGGGGATTGCAGCCATGAAATTAAAAGATGCTTGCTCCTTGGAAGAAAAGCTATGGCAAATCTAGACAGCATACTAGAAAGCAGAGACATCACTTTGCTGACAAAGGTCCATATAGTCAAAACTATGGCTTTTCCAATAATCATGTGTAGATGTTCTGCTGCTGCTGCTGCTGCTAAGTCGCTCCAGTCGTGTCCGACTCTGTGCGACCCCATAGACAGTAGCCCACCAAGCTCTCCCGTCCTTGGGAGTCTCCAGGCAAGAACACTGGAGTGGGTTGCCATTTCCTTCTCCAATGCATGAAAGTGAAAAGTGAAAGTGAAGTTGCTCAGTCACGTCCGATTCTTTGCGACCCCATGGACTGCAGCCTACCAGGCTCCTCCACCCATGGGATTTTTCCAGGCAAGAGTACTGGAGTGGGTTGCCATTGCCTTCTTTAGTTAGACCATAAAGAAGCCTGGGCACCAACGAACTGATGTTTTTGAACTGTGGTGCTGGAGAAGACTCTTGAGAGTCTCCTGGACAACAAGGAGAACAAACTAGTCAATTCTAAAGGAAATCAACCCTGAATATTCATTAGAAGGATTGATGTTGAAGCTGAAGCTCCAATACTCTAGACACATGATGTGAAGAGCCATCTCACTGGAAAAGACGGATATGCTGGGCAAGATTGAGAGCAGGAGGAGAAGGGGTTAACAGAGGATGAGATGGTTGGATGACATCATCAACACGGTGGACATGAGTTTGACCAACCTCCAGCAGATACTGAAGGATAAGGAAGTCTGTCATGCTATAGTCCATGGGGTGGCAAAGAGTCAGACATGACTTAGGGAGTGAACTACCACAACAGTAAATAACTAAGCAACCACAAGTGTTCTGGCTTTTACTTTCAGATTCTGGGATATACCTACATCATAACAGATAGAAACGTCTTTATTCAGGATGGGAGCTGGCCACACCACAGTCTTGAGTTTGTCACACCAGAATGGCCACGTAATTTAGGGTGGGAGCTTTGGATTACACAGAATTAGGTAATGTGGAGACTGACTTCAATTAGGTGGGCAATCAATCCATCATGACTGGTACACACAATCTCTAAACATTGAAGCCTGAATAAATTTCCCTTGTTGGTAATACTCCATGCATATTGCCACACATTAGGTCTGAAAGGGTAATGCATACTGGCTCTTTGGGGAAGATATGGAAGACTCACAGCTGGATCCTTCTGTGTCCCTTCCTCTGCCTTCCTCTTTAATCCATCTCCTTTGCCTGTAATAACTGTAACTTTGAATACAAAGCTTTAAATGAGTCCTATGAGTCCTTTCTGCAAACTACTGAATCTAAGAGTGGTTTAGGAGACACCCCTGAACTAATTCTTGCAATCGGTGTCAGAAGTAAGGGCAGTCTGCAAAGAACTGTGTCCTAAAATTTTGCAGTTTGGTTGACTCCCAGGCAGAAGTGTTTAGATGACACATTAACTGAAAGGCAAACACACACACACACACACACACACTGAAAAACATCACACAGAAACTCAGTCTCAACATAAAAATGAACATAAAATCAAACTATATATCAATAAATGTCAATAATGTACTGTCAGTTCCGTATGTGTAGGCTCTCATGTGTAGGCTCCAAACTCTTACACTATAGAATTTAATAGTTAATTCAAGTATTTATTCAAAACAATTTTACGTATAAGGGAAAAACCCTTAAATAAAAGATAAATATAGAAAGTCTTTAGAATGGACAGTATAAAGCATTAATTTCATGTCTTGATTCTAAAGAAATAACACTTGACAAGGCAGAAAATTTCAATCAAATGTAACTGCTCATAATCTTTTCATGTTTTTAAAACACAAATGATAGTTCCTTTAATCAATTCTCTGAAGACATTTTTTTCAGACTTTGCCTCATTACAGTATTATTCTTGTAGATGCATACACATATGTCAACATCAATATTAAAATAAAATTTCAATATTTGTAATTCTTAATTCCAAATTTAGCTCAGATAGCTCAGAACAAAACAATATTCTTGAAATTTGATCAGAGCAGAATGACATTTCTCTAATCAAAAAGGGAAGGTATACCATTAAATGGTTATGAACATCATTTTATGAAAATTATGTGAGACAGCTTTAAAACAGATGAATTAAATCAGAATTTTTAAGTAAAACAAAATTAAATTCTATTTGCTCTGCTTTCATTTATGTTCTCTTAAATGATCATCTGCTCAATGCCTTTGATGAAATTGTGTCCATTAGAACCACTGGTGAGTTTTTCGTTTCCAGATAATAACCAAAGATACTCTGAATTGGCAGATTGGGTAGGATTCTGGGTTTCCACATTTTAGCAAGTTCTCTAAATGATTCTTTTGAATATCAAAATTTAAGGACTATTGATCAACTAAAGTTTCTTGAGGATTGGACCTAGCACACTGCTTAGGACTAAAATAAAATGTTCATGGAATTTTAATAAATCAGATTATAAAAGTCAGAATTTTCAAAACTGTACCATTTAATCAACTATGATTATTTAAAATTTTGGGGGATTTTGGTATGGTATTACATGTGTTTATTTCTATGAGAATAGCTTTGTTGGACAGTATCTTTTGCTGAGTTCATTATCAGAAGAAAATACATGCTAGTTATTCTGAATGTTTTAAAGTTTCTTTTGATAATATTAAAATCAGAGTTTTTTTTTCAACAGAAACATCTTTAATATAATTTTATGAATATGAAAATTCATTTCTTCACATATATTAAAATAAGGCAAGGATAAGTATAAGGAATCTGTCATAAAGAGTTTTATGCAACAAATTAAAACAAAAATGCCATTAAAAATAAAAATACAACAAATTTCATTAATATAAAACTATCCTTTATATTAGTCATATAATAGGATAATAAGAATTTGCAATTAGGACAAGTTAGAGAGTAATTTTCTTGAATTCTAACATGTTTCTTATAAAAGTAAAGTGCTTAACAGAGTTGGCTGGAAAAAACTGGGAATGCCATTTCAATTTTTCACATTAAAAAACTGGTCTATAACTAAAATCTATTCACATAAAAAGCAGTAGTCAGTGTCTTGGCCATATACATCATTAGTTATATGAATAGGAAAATGTGAATAATTTCATAAAGTATTTAAGTATTTAATAATTTCATAAAGTATTATATCTAAGCATGATGATAGCAGTATTATTTTTTGTAGTCTTCAGGAAAAGCTTTTATTCTCTAAGTTTTGCATTTGCTCTAAAAATCACTGAATTTCTGCTGAAGGAAAATTATTTCATTACTAAATTATTGCTTTAATTTTAAACCTCTTGTGGGCTCAACATTATTCATATTCAAAAAAAGAGAATTTAAAGTATTTCTTGTGTTCTCATGTATTACTTGTGGAATTCCATAAAAATGGAAAGGAATTAGGATGGATAAATTCTAGGTGTGACAAGTATCAATATCATAAACAATCAATTCTGCTGTGAATACTCCAAAGGTCTATGAATGCAAATATTTTGTGTGTATTTCATATTTATCAGGAAATTGATGGCTTTGTAATTATAAGACTATGAATAATTTCTATAAAATATCATCAGAAAAAAAATGAAAACCAAAAATGACAAATTTAGACAAAGAGAAATGGATGGTGGAGAAGGAAAAGAGAATTGTTTTAAAAGAGCTCTAAGGAATAAAAACAAAATGAAGTGAAATATCATAAGGCTTAGAAAGCAATTTCTCTGTTTCATTGAGGAGTGAGGAAACCAAGCCACTTCTAAGAAAGTTAAATTCATGAAGCTATCTTGGGAAACCTGAGGTTATATAAACATATCTGTTGGAGAAAAGTTTAGAAACATATTGCTCAAAAAGTTTAATAAAGCTGAGTACCTTAAGCAAAGGTTACATAAACTTTATTCAGTCTTAAAATTGCAAGATCAAGCTCTTCTGCATTTCAGAATCCAATAAGAAGACCATAAGGTAGAAACTATTAACAGCAAGTCATAAAATGAGAAAGATGGAAGATCAGATACTCACTCATAATTCCTTTAAAATAGGTATTTTTTGCAAAAATAAAAAGATACTAATAGCTTTTGGAATTCCCACAAAAGAATCTGAAACTTGTTTTATCAATTATGAATAATAAATGGGCACTAAGTATATATTACCCATGGCTACTAATTAAATGGCTGTAATATCATTTATATGATTTTAACTGTGGATTGAATTTTTAATTATTTTAAGCCTTTTAAAATAAAGGCCTTAATGCCTTTATTTATAAACTTGATCTCCCATTTCTATTTCCCTATGCAATTTTAAGTTTGATGTTCAGTCGCTCAGTTGTGTCTGACATTGTGATCCCATGAATTGCAGCACACCAGGTTTCCCTGTCCTTCACCTGCTCCCAGAGTTTGCTCAAACTCATGTCCATTGAGTTAGTGAGGCCATACAACCAACTCATCCTCTGCCATCCCCTTCTCTTGCCTTCAGTCTTTCCCAGAAACAGGGTCTTTTCCAATGATTCAGCTCTTCACATCAGGTGGCCAAGGTATTGGAACTTCAGCTTCAGCATCAGTCCTTCCAATGAATATTCAGGATTGATTTCCTTTAGGATTGACTGGTTAGATCTCCTTGGGTCCAAGAGACTCTCAGGAGTATTCTCCAGCACCATAGCTCGAAGGCATCAATTCTCCTGCTCTCAGCCTTTTTTATTTTCCAGCTCTCACATCCACACATTACTGCTGGGAAAACCATAGCTTTAACTAGATGGATCTTTGTAGGCAAGGTAATGTCTCTGCTTCTTAATACACTGCCTAAATTTGTCATTGCTTTCCTTCCAAGGAACAAGTGTCTTTTAATGTCATGGCTAAAGTCATCATCTGCAGTGATTTTGTAGCCCAAGAAAACAAAGTTGGTCACTGTTTCCATTGTTTCCCCATCTATTACCATGAAGTGATGTCACTGGATCCCATGATCTTCATTTTTTGAACTTTGAGTTTTAAGCTAGCTTTTTTACTGGTTTTTCACCTTCATTCCTGGTGGGCTTCCCTGGTGGCTCAGACAGTAAAGCGTCTGCCTGCAATGCGGGAGAACGGGGTTCGATCCCTGGGTCGGGAAGATCCCCTGGCGAAGGAAATGGCAACCCACTCCAGTATTCTTGCCTGGAGAATTCCGTGGACTGAGGCGCCTGTTTTCCATTGTTTCCCCATCTATTACCATGAAGTGATGTCACTGGATCCCATGATCTTCATTTTTTGAACTTTGAGTTTTAAGCTAGCTTTTTTACTCGTTTTTCACCTTCATTCCTGGTGGGCTTCCCTGGTGGCTCAGACAGTAAAGCGTCTGCCTGCAATGCGGGAGAACGGGGTTCGATCCCTGGGTCGGGAAGATCCCCTGGCGAAGGAAATGGCAACCCACTCCAGTATTCTTGCCTGGAGAATTCCGTGGACTGAGGCGCCTGGTAGGCTACAGTCGTGGGTCACAAAGATGGGACACGACTGAGCAACTTCGCTTCGCTTTCACCTTCATCAAGAGGCTGTTTAGTTCCTCTTTGCTTTCTGCCATAAGGGGGGTGTTATCTGTGTATCTGAGGCTATTGATATTTCTCTGGGAAATCTTTATTACAGCTTGTGCTTCATAAGCCTGGCATTTGGCATGATGTACTCTGCATACAGGTTAAATAAGCAGGGTGACAATATATAACCTTGACGCACTCCTTTCCCAAGTTGAATTTTAAGTTTGTTCAACTATAAGTTGTTCTACCTGGGAGGTCATTGGAACCTAACCTTCCTAATCGATTGTTTATTAAATTATCTCTCTTTAAAAAAAGAGAGTGGAATACAAATGCAGAATGGAATGTAATAGACGAAAAATACAATCTCAGATATAAGCTAATTATCATTACTCCTTTCATTCTCCAGCTCAAATAAAACTCTTGAATGTTTTGTAAAATTTAAAACCTGGCAACTTGAAATATGATTTGATTATAAATTGCAGAATCAGAAGGCCAAAATTCTATTATTATTTCAGCAAGTAACAAAAAATAGCTGCAATGTAGTCTATTTATTTTGCACTGTACTCCTAATAAAGGTAATAGCTGATATCTTCAATATAAGTTTTTGATATGTGAAATCATAGACAATATTAAACACAAGCACTAATAGGTAGTTACATAATATGTGGTTTGATATTGTTTTAATCATTAAGTTTAAGTGCTTAGAAAGGTTTTTCAAAATTACAGATTTACCATTAATAGCCCAAACAGATGTAAAATTACTTGACTCCAAAGCTGGTGCAACATCTCAAAAAAATATGTTTTTTCAGTATAACTAAAGTCTAAAAACATGTCTTTTTTGCTATTCCACTTTGTAATCTATTGATAGACATATTTACAACGAGGTAAACATAAGAATTATTGAACAACAATAAATCCAATGTTAAATGTTTAAAATGTTCTGAAAGAAATAAGGAAAACCATATATTTCCTCTTCTGCCAGCTTGGAAACTACAAAAATGGCACTATCTCTCATTCTCTCTCTCCTTTGTCTCCTTCTACCCCTTCCGAAATTTTGAATCATCGTGACACATATTTAAATTTATGTAGAGATAGCCAAGCAGGGCACAAATACCTAAAAAATTAGGACATACTAGGACATCTACCAGAGAAGGTAATACTCCAGTACTCTCCCACTCCAGTACTCTTGCCTGGAAAATCCCATGGACGGAGGAACCTGGTGGGCTGCAGTCCATGGGGTCGCTGGGAGTTGGACACGACTGAGCCACTTTACTTTCACTTTTCACTTTCATGTGTTGGAGAGGGAAATGGCAACCCACTCCAGTGTTCTTGCCTGGAGAATCCCAGGGACAGAGGAGCCTGGAGGGCTGACGTCCATGGGGTCGCACAGAGTCGGACACAACTCTGTGAAGTGACTTGGCAACAGCAGAACATCTACACTATCTACCCATACGCATTTTAGACAGTGAATTTCATAAGGAGGATATATGCTCATCAGATATAATGAATAGGCTTTAATTGTGGTGACATTTAAAGCAAAACACATGGGTGGGAATCCTGGCATTGACCTTTGTTAACTGCTCAGATTTTATGTCATTTATTCTTTACAACTTTAAGTTTTACTTCTTAAAAAATAACTGCAATTTTATGTGTAAGAAAAGAAAATATATTACACTGAAAAGCTATACTAATACTAATGGCTGCTATTTATTTGATACTTACTGTGTGCCAGGCAGATTTAATTCTCACAGCACTAAGACATTCTGGTATCTATTTAATACACAAGGAAGCTGAAGGGTAAAAAGCTTGACTTCAAAGTACATTACTGCTATTAAGAACAATAATACCTTCTTTAAAAGCCTAGGTTACAGGCAGCTGTGAATATATTATTTAAAAAATATATGCAACTTCTTTGCAAATTAAATTGCTAACTGTGAGGTGTTGGATATTATAATATAGCTCTCAAAAATATATAAGCTTTCAAAGTAAAAGGAGTTGTTCTAATCCCTAAATTCATGAAGAAATAATATAGAATGATTATCGAATTTTAGAATCAGGAGTAAAGCAAAGTGTTATGGTAAAGGAAAGTAAGCAATTCAATAACATTTTATATTAAAATTTTAATTTAATATATCTGACATAGCATATCTAATAAGATCTTTTGGGAAATGAACATATGCATTATTAGAGTAGACTATATTACCACTTTTATTGAGGTTTAACTAAAAAATAAATTGCATGTAAAGCATACACTTTAATATGTATTGATATGTATTTTGACAAACCTATGAAACCATCACAGAACCAAGATAGAGGACATGTCCATCACCCAAGTTTCTCCACACTGCTTGCTGATTCCTTGCTCCCAACTCCCCTCATTCCCAGGTAATCTGCTCTCTGTCAATATAGATTAGTTTGCATTTTCCAGAATTCAGGGTAAGTGAAATCAAGCATCACGCATTCTTTTTTGTCTGGCTTCTTTCACTAAGACTAATTATTTTGAGGTTCAAACATGTTATTGTCAGCATTTAGTTCATTCCTTATACAGACGTACCAGTGTTTCTCTATTCATCTATCCGTGGACATTTGGCTTGTTTCTAGTTTTTGGCTATAATATTCTGTGAATTTGTGTACCAGTCTTTGAGTAGATGAAAGGCTTTATTTCTCCTTAGTAAACATCTAAGAGTGGAAAGACTGGATCATAATGATAGGTGAATTTTTAATGATTAAGAAACCCATCAAACTGTTAGCCACATTTGTAACCTTTACAATCCCAATAGCATAGTATGTGAGTTCCACCTATTCACATTTGCCAGCATTGGTGTGGCCAGTCATTTTAATATTAGCCATTAATAAATAACAAGTGTGTACTACATCACATGTGGTACATCACTGTTCTAATTTGCATATCCCTGGAGGAGAGCATGGCAACCCACTCCAGTATTCTTACCTGGAGAATCCCATGGACAGAGGACCTGGTGGGCTGTAGTTCATGGAGTCACAAAGAATTGAAGACAAATGAAGCAGCTGATGAATACAGTAATAATGTTGAGTAGATTTTCATGTGATTATTTGCATTCCATATATCTTTGGTGAAGTGTCTATTTAACCTTCAGTTCAGTTCAGTTGCTCAGTCATCTCTGACTCTGTGACCCCATGAAACTGCAGCACGCCAGGCCTTCCTGTCCACCAAGTCCCAGAGTTCACTCAAATTCATGTCCATCAAGTCAGTGATGCGATCCAGCCATCTCATCCTCTGTCATCCTCTTCTCCTCCTGCCCCCAATCCCTCCCAGCATCAGAGTCTTTTCCAATGAGTCAACTCTTTGCATGAGGTGGCCAAAGTATTGGAGTTTAGCTTCAGCATCATTCGTTCCAATGAACACTCAGGACTGATCTCCTTTAGGATGGACTGATTGGATCTCCTTGCAGTCCAAGGGACTCTCAAGAGTCTTCTCCATTTAAACCTTACTCACATTTTATTGTTATTTTATCATTATTGAGTTGAGAATTCTTCACATATGCTAGATTTGCAAATGTTTTTCTCCTGTCCATGGTTTGTCTTTTCATTTCTTTATCAATCAATGCCGTTGAAAGAACAAGCTTTTATTAATAATATAATCAAATATATCTTTTTAAAAATAATGTTTTAATTGCTGCACAAAGCTGAAGAACTTGTAGAAGAAAATACAGAAAGAATCTTTGTAACCATAGATTAGGGAAAACTTTCTTAAATATAACACCAAAACACAATTTGTAAAATAAAGAAATGATACACATTACCGAAATTAAAAAAAAAAAATTCTATTAAAAGAGACAAAAAAGAATAAGAAAGACTGGGACAAAACATTTGCAAGTCATATATTTGATAAGAAAAAAAATGTGTATCTAGAGTATGTAAAGAATTTTCAAAACCCAATAGTGAGAAAGCAACTTGATAAAAACTTGGTAAGATTTGGATAAAAACAGGAAATAATCATATGAAAAGATACTAAGCATTATTACTCACAAGGAAAATTTGGATAAATTTGGATACTAAGCATTATTTGGATACTAAGCATTATTACTCACAAGGAAGATTTGGATAAAAACAGGAAATAATCATATGAAAAGATACTAAGCATTATTACTCACAAGGAAAATGCAAATGTAAATTCATGATAAATTTTGTATTATTTTTTGTATGTGGAGCAAAGGATGAATTATGGTTCATTTTGGACATTCAGCTATTATGGAAACTTTTGTTGAAAAAATTATCTTCTCACCAATAAACTGCCTTTACACATTTGCCAGTAATGAGGTGTCCCATATACACGTAAATTTATCCATATTCTAGATAATAGTTCCACGAATCTATTTTTACATGAAAACCACACCTCTTTATAATAAGCCTTGAGATCAAGTAGTTAGTCATCCAACTTTGTTCTTCCTTTTAAAGTTGTTTTGGCTACTGTAGTTCCTTCATATTTCCACATGAATTTTAGAATCAGCTTGTTTATGTTTACCAAAAAAAATTTAGAATTTCAAATGAGTTTATTTGAATTTCTATAAGTTAAACTGATGACGACTGAGACCTTAATAATACTGAGCCTTATAATTCATGAGCACATACATCTTTCCACTTATTTATGTCTTTAATTTCTCTCAGTAATAAAGTTTCTTGCTGTGCAGGCCTTTCTCATCATTTTGTCAAACTTCCTTTTGCATCATACAGTAAAATTTTATTTTAAAATTTATTACAAATGGGATTTTATTTTAAAATTTTATTACAAATGGGGTTCTTCTCTAATGCATTGTCTGTGTATGTGTTGACCATATATAGAATTACAATTGTTTTATACATTGACATCTTATCCTGAAATCTTGCTAAACGCAATTATTCTAGAATCTTTTGTAGATTCTACTAGATTCTTTACATAGATTATCACATCAATTGTAACAAAAGCCTTTATATTTCTTTATTTTCAACAAAGATGCCATTTACTTCTGTTCCTTGTCTCTTTGTACTAGCTAGAATCTCCAGTATGATAATGAATAGACCTGGTTATAAAAAGACATTCTCATCTCTTCCTTAAGAAAGAAATCATTCACTTTTCCCCCCTCATTAAGTATAATGATATCTCTGTTTGTTCTCCTTTTTAACATGCTTAGGAAGTTTCCTTCTATTGCTAGCTTTCTAAGAATTGTTTCTGTCATTTTTTTTTCCCTTGTTTAGAAAAAGTTGTTGGATTTCAACAGATGCTTTTTATACATTTATTGAAAAAAGTATATGATTTTTCTTCTTTAACTTGTAAAGGGAATACCAGAAAAGCATCTATTTCTGCTTCAGTGACTACGTGAAAGCCTTTGACTGTATGTATAATAACAAACTGTGTGATAACAGACCATCTTAGCTGTCTCNGTGCCGACTAAGGTCTGTCTAGTCAAGGCTATGGTTTTTACTGTGGTCATGTATGGATGTGAGAGTTGGACTGTGAAGAAGGCTGAGCGCAGAAGAATTGATGCTTTTGAACTGTGGTGTTGGAGAAGACTCTTGAGAGTCCCAGGGAGATCCAACCAGTCCATTCTGAAGGAGATCAACCCTGGGATTTCTTTGGAAGGAATGATGCTAAAACTGAAACTCCAGTACTTTGGCCACCTCATGGGAAGAGTTGACTCATTGGAAAAGACCCTGATGCTTGGAGGGATTGGGGGCAGGAGGAGAAGGGGACAACCGAGGATGAGATGGCTGGATGGCATTAAGGACTCAATGGACGTGAGTCTGAGTGAACTCTGGGAGCTGGTGATGGACAGGGAGGCCTGGTGTGCTGCGATTCATGGGGTCGCAAAGAGTCGGACACGACTGAGCGACTGAACTGAACTGAACTGAACTGAATGCACTAGATGGCAGTGGCATCCCTCTTCTAATTATGACAATCAAAATTTGTTGACAATTTTCAAGTGTCCCCAGAAGTGGGGGCAGGTGGACTTGCTGGCAAGCTGTGGTTCCTGTCTTATATCTACAAAAGTGTATTTGAGTCAGTATGCGTCTATAGTAACCCCATGTGTTGAGTTTGAATGTAGTTGAAACAAGAAGACCCTCTGGTAGGTTATACAATAGGACAGTTCACTACTAGGTTAAAATTATTCACATAATCCCCAATAATATAATATATGCAAAACTCTTTGGCTGATGTTAAATATTAAAATATGATATTGAATCAAACAATTTATAATATCTAAGGAAAAAATTGCTAGCACATAAGCTAAAATTCTGTATGAACAATGTTCACAAGTGGATTAACCATTGGTAAATGCATCTCTCTTGCTGAAGTGACAGGAAGTCATGTCTTCTTGTGACAATATCAGCCTTTGATTTCTCATTTCCTGATTGGTCCCATGCACTGACTGAAGTGCCTTTCTATCATCCATTTTCTTATATTGTTACCTAACTTCTAAGATGCTTATGCTGTTTTTCCTAACCAGAAACTCATATCTTTTGCACACTTTATATTTTCCTCTGCACGAAATGTTTCATGGCAGGTATATTTATAAAATAAACTGATCAAGTCACAAGCATGTTCATGGAATATATTATTATAAAACTCTGTGTGTGATTTATTTATTATTATTATCTTTTTATTTTCATGGGAGAAAAGCACACTAGAAAATGCCTCAATTCTATATTTGGGAAGAATACATTTATTTTTGGATGAGGGAATAAACCCCTTTTTAACTAAAAATTATTAAAAAGACACAGGATTTTTGTAGTTACACACATGTATTTACAAACATGTTTATGTTTACTTCTCTTAGAGGATGTATTTTCATAAAGTGAGGAAGGAGAGGGATAAGAAAATATCCCAGGGAGAGGGGCAACGTGAACCTTCATTCAAACAACATTTAATCACATATATGAAGGCTTTCAAGAGAGAAAACCATCTTTTCAGTATTATGGTTGTAATACCACAATCATCTATTTGAATTCATATCTGCATAACAGGAGTAGGCAAAAGTACTTAACTGAGAACATCAGTCAACAAATACTTGCCTGAGTTAAGTTGTCAATACTTTCAACTATACTGTTAAAACTGGCTGGTTCCTATCTCATTTCTTCACATAGATGCTGAAAATAAAACTTTTAATGAAAAGTTTTTTTTCCCTACATATTAAACTATGGCTGTATTCTACATTAAGATGGAAGCAGAGATGGCACCAGGAAAAAAAAAAGTGCTTATTTTCTTTACAAGATCCATATACTTGAGGAACTGGTCATCTTTCCAGGTGATCTGTGCTCCACAGTTCAATGAAGACATCTTGTCAGTGTTCTGCACTGAGAAGCTCTTTAGAATGGGAGGTTAAAGAATCCACCTGCAATGCCGGAGACCTGGGTTGGGAAGATCCTCTGGAGAAGGGAAGGGCTACCCACTCCAGTATTCTGGCCTAGAGAATTCCATGGACAGAGAAGCCTGGTAGGCTACAGTCCACGGGGACTCAAAGAGTGGGACGTGACTGAGCAAATTTCACTTTCACTTTCACTTTTCACTTTAGAATGAGAATTTCCATTGTCTTTGACAATTTCCTTAGATTAAATACCCTATTGCCATCTCTGAAAGAGTGAGAACCAGGAAGCAAGAAGATAGCCCACGATGGCAGGAGCAGTTCAGTTCAGTTCAGTTGCTCAGTCGTGTCCAACTCTTTGTGACACCATGGACTGCAGCACGCCAGGCTTCCCTGAACATCACCAACTCCCAGAGTTCACTCAAACTCATGTCCATTGAGTTGGTGATGCCATCCAACCATCTCATCCTCTGTCATCCCCTTCTATCTTTCCCAGCATCATGGTCTTTTCAAACGAGTCAGCTTTTGCATCAGGTGGCCAAAGTATTGGAGTTTCACCTTCAGCATCAGTCCTTCCAATAAACATTCAGGACTGATCACCTTCAGGATGGACTGGTTGGCTCTCCTTGCAGTCCAAGGGACTCTCAAAAGTCTTCTCCAGCACCACAGTTCAAAAGCATCAATTCTTTGGCACTCAGCTTTCTTTATAGTCCAAATCACATCCATACATAACTATTGGAAAAACCATAGCTTTGACAAGATGAACCTTTGTTGACAAAGTAATGTCTCTGCTTTTTAATATACTGTCTAGTTTTGTCATAGCTTTTCTTCCAAGGAGCAAGCGTCTTTTAATTTCATGGCTGCAGTTACCATCTGCAGTGATTTGGGAGACCCCCCCCCAAATAAAGTCTGCCACTGTTTCCACTGTTTCTTCATCTATTTGCCATGAAGTGATGGGACCAGATGCTATGATCTTAGTTCAGCTAAAGTAAATTCATCATAAAGACTCTGCAAAATATCATGTCCACTTGGAACATTCAATTTTCAAATATTCAGGAGGAACATAAAAATAAAAAATTTTTAAACAAATCTTTTTTCTCAAGGCAGCTCCATTATAATTTCTCATTAAATCTTCTGGGAAATGAGGTGAAGTATACTTATATGACATATTGACGAGATAAAAATTTTAGAGTTTATTTTATATAGTTTAAATTGTACACTATCATATAAGGCTATAGCTTCTTCTTTTTAAAGACAAGATCTTAACTACTTGGGGATGCAGAAGCTAAGATGAGAGAAAATAGCACAAATATTAATGTTCTCAAAATATTAACACTGCCTCAAGGTTTCATTGATTAATGCTTTTAATAACTTCTGCAAACATCAGAAGAACAAATATGGCCACTTAATTCAAATAAAGGAACCGTGTGTAATAAATACTTAGTTCCATTTAATAATCATTCATGTTAAAATATGAAAAGTGAATGATTAAAATATTATTTTCTTGGTAAATGTAAATATTTTCCCCAACCTACATTCACTTGAGAGATAAAATTTTACATTTCTTATTACTAAAGTTTTAGTTTTAACCTTATCTCAAGTACAGAGATCCTGGAAATGGATCAGTTAATCAAGAATCTACCAATTTTACAGCTGCTTTCACGCTAGAAATGTTAAGAGCTGCTTTGGCCCACAAAGACCTTAAGTTATAGTAGGAATCGATCAAAGGGTCTTTAGAGAAGGAAACAGGAAACAGTAAGGTAGAGGAGGAATAATTTGCACTAAGACACTGGATATAGTTTACATTAAAACATTTCAGAACTGATACTTTAAAATGATAATCATTTCTATTTTGTGCTGCCTGGTGAGCAATATTCTAGGAGTTTTGCAAAGTTATTTAGAATAAATGTTAATTGAAAATGGAAAACGTTTTTCTGTTTTTGGAAATAGAAAACTAAAGCTCGGAGATATTAAGATATTGGCCATGGGCCATATACATATAATATTAAATTCATTAAACAAGGAGGCCATTTGACTGAGGGGTAAGCAAACCAAAATCAAAGCCTATGAAAGGATCAAGACTACAAAACTGAAATCTAAAGATGACCAATCACAAACAGACAACCAGGCTTGAAACTTTGAAAGTAAAAGTGACTCAGTTGTGTCTAACTCTTTGCAACCCCCATGGACTATACAGTTCATGGAATTCTCTAGCCAGAATAATGGAGTGGGTAGCCTTTCCTTTCTTGGATCTTCCCAACCGAGGAACTGAATGGGGGTCTCCTGCATTTCTGGTGGATTCTTAACCAACTCAGCTAACAAGGAGGCTTTAAACTATAGCCAGTCTATAACTTGCTTACTTTGTTTTTGCATTTTCTGTACATGTTGCCACAAGCTCCTGTCTATGGAGCACTCCTAATCACTTCCAGTTTGGTGCTGGTGGATCAGAATCAATTTCTGCTCAAATATGAGTTTAAGAGCTTGCTTAAAATTTTCAACAGACCTCAGTTTATCTTTTAATAACATGGGTGTGGGTGTGTGCATGCTTAATCATGTCTGACTCTATAGCTATGGACTGTACCAGGCATTGTAAGGGATAAAAGCTATGATTCTGTGGGTCAAAGAAAATTCTTTAAATGAATACTCTCTTCAAAGTTATCATTCATACAGGGACAGTGGTTGTACACTCTTTTGCTGTCGTTACCTAAAATGTAGAGAAAAGAAATTGAACTTACCATTTCTGTTTCTGATATACTCTTTTGAATAACCTTAAGGGTTTGTCTTCAACTTTTGAGTGTAAATTTATTTTATGGGAGTAAACTGTCTTTTAGAATCAAGTCATACTGGTGAAAGAAATAAATCCATGAGAAGGACTTTTTGTGTTGTTCCAACTCACTCTATAAGCAATAGTACAGAGGGTTTTGATAAAGTCAACAGTGAGATGGCTAGATAGCATCGCTGACTCAGTGGACATGAATTTGAGTAAACTCTGAGACATAGTGAAGGGCAAAGGAGCATGACGTGCTGCAGTCCATGGGTTTGCAAAGAGTCAGACACAACTTAGTGACTGAACAACAACAACAGTGAAATAATAGCCAGTGATTTTGAAAGAAGTATATCTTCTAATGTCATGGTTGTTGCCATCTAATATGCATGTTCAAAATGCAGTTTTATTTTGAAGTTCTAAATTGTGCATACTAAACACCAGTGTCCACAGGGCTATCAAGGAGGGCCCTTCTCGGTAACTAAGGGGCTTACTAAAGGGGGAGGACTGAGGCAGGACTTAAATGGTTGAAGAGTTGAAGAACGAGTGGGAAGAGGAGAATGGGGGTATAGAAGTCTACCATAGAGGCATCATTGAATTACCATGTCTATGAAGCTGAGAAGAGATGGGATGAATTAATATGAAAATAAGAATACATCTGAATAAGTAGAGCATTCCAGCTTATGTTAGAAGGCATATTATTGTTCTTTTAAGTAAAATTATTATCCATTTACTTATAAATTCCCTTGTATAGCCTTGAACATCTCCCTGTGTGAATATGGCTAACTGCCTCCTTGTTTCCTCTTTAATCAATACCTTGTCTCTCAATTATCTTTAGATCAATTTAGTCACAATACTTTTGAAATAAACCAAAAAGCAGTTATATTTGTTTAACTCAGTTATTCTGTATATCTCAACACTGTAGAAAATTACTCAGTAATTCATCTAACAATAGTCAGTATATCTGTTACATGACATTCCAATGTGTCTTTAATTTTCCTTTTCTTTATGAGGTCCATGATATTCTGCTTTGGTTGAATATTCATTTGATTGAAAGAAATAAACATGCACTCTTCAATAAGCTTCTTGAGTAAAAGAGTAAGCAATAATGGCTTTAATCTATGGTTTCCTCCTCTTATACAATCTGGTCTTGCTTTGGAAATAGATAAGCAACATGGGTCTTTCAATAGCTCTGATTGTTTTCTTTCATAGTTTTCCTTCATTTGGAAAATAGAAATTGTAAGTAGAGGGAGCATGGAATTGCATTTGAAGATAGCTGAAAGATGGTTACTTAATACATTTTAATACTTGTTAGTTTTGGAGTTTTTGTGTGTACTTTATATCTTATAAAAGAAATATCTTTAATTGTAGGTGCCTACAGATAATAAAGCTTTGGTTAAAACTGACATCCAATGTAGTATATATCTTCTTCACTTGATTTTCAAGAAAATATATCTCAACATACATTGAAATATATATCTTCACTAAAAGATTTCTTACTTCACTGAAAGATTTTACCAGTGCTTTGAGATTAAACCATTTAAAGTTTGGCTTTTATTAAAAATAAAATGCTATAGTTTATTAAATCAAAATAACAGTATGTAGTAGTATACATATATACACTTCAAAGAGCAATGATTTCTTTTAGAGGACCACAGGCATAACTGGACTTCTTCATTTAAGATAAATATTTGAATATATTCTTCCAATGACATTTTCACTTAATTACTATTTAAATGATCATTATTTTACTGGATAAATGTAAAAATCACTTTAACTACTGCTACTATGTTTAGGAAAGTGCTCTAGTTTTGTTCAATAGGCTCATGCATACTGCAATTTTTAAATCTGAACTGATTAACCTATGCAACATTTTTATATTCAATGACCTATTCTAATACTGCTTCAAACAAATATAAGCAAGTTAAAAAATTATTACATATTTTCAAAAAATGTGAATGAAATTAAATAGTGGCTGAATATTTAAAGGTCTGTTATTAAAAACTGTATAATATATGCTGCAATTTCATCTAGCATTTTTAAAAATTTAGATGAATTTTAAACCACTATTTTTCAAGGCCTTATATTTGAAACTTTTCATTCCAGTCTATATCATTTGTCCTAACTTGCTATTGTAGAAATTAAAAATATTATAAAATAAGCCTCAGCCTTCAGGAATGAGCACTGTGCACAAAAATTTAATAATTTAAACCATTTCATTATGGTGATTAAGCTACTCTTAATAGAACACAGAATGGTGTAAAATACCTCTAGGCTTCTGTCACTTGCTAAATCACTATCCACACATTTTAAGAAGAAGCAAATTAACTGGGGATAGTAAATAATTTAAAAAGTTTTAATAAATGACTACTGTATAATTTTAACACATTGGCTAAGAACAAATCTCACTTGAAGATTTAGAACATTAAGCTAAGTGGACTGTTTCATTTTTTATGCAATATGAAAGCAATTATACCATGTATACTTAGGCCTTACTACCTCTCCTCATCAATTACTAATTCAATTACTTCTTTAATTCTTTTGATTGGTTATTGTTTAATTGGACACAACAAAAACTTAACAAGGGAAAATATGCTTTAGAGACACATCTTTGTGTGTTTTTTTTAAATCTGTTATGACCATCTATTTTTCATTCTTTCATGTTTCAAAAATGATACAATTATATATAAATATATGTATATATATATTTTATGTGTATATATACATATTGTGTGTATGCAAAATAGACTGTTGCAGAACTTGTCAGTGTAATATATTTTAGGAAAGGAGATCTTAATAAACTAAAGTGTAGAGCTCATATCCTGAAAAATGTGCTAGGTACAAGTTAGAGTATTTGACATCTCCTCCCTCATACACTTGGACATTTTCAGCTGTCAAACTGTTATGTGGCTAGTCCTCAGATATTCCTGAACCCTAAATAATAAAGAACAAATTATACAAGAAGATATATATATATATATATATATATATATATATACACATTCCATTTGTTATATTTATTCAATGCATTGGCTGATTAGCTATAACATAAAATATATTATGCTGAGAATACAAAATGCATAAACCATAGCTTTATATATCACATGGATATATTATATATAAAGTATATTAAATAACTTATTTTATATTCTATATGAATTATTAGCACATGTGGCACAGCTATCCCAATTAAGCATATTATTTTCATTCTTTTAAGAGATCACCATAAAAGTTAAAACATAAACCATAGCTTTATATATCACATGGATATATTATATATAAAGTATATTAAATAACTTATTTTATATTCTATATGAATTATTAGCACATGTGGCACAGCTATCCCAATTAAGCATATTATTTTCATTCTTTTAAGAGATCACCATAAAAGTTAAATTGTTTATCATTTTAAAATGTTATCAAGATTTCTGCATGACTAGTTTTACAGGAATAAGCCTTAAGTAGTTAAGGCTTCTGGAGTTGTTACCAGTTATTTGTACCTGGCAGATGCTCAGACACATAACCAGATTCTTCAAAAGAGTTGGGAATACATGAAAGAGAGCTTTTTGAAAGACATTAGGGCATTCTCACCAGCAACTGGCCAGACTGCTGGCACCCAGCCGTGTTTTCTGGTAGGCTGCGGAACATGCCTCTGAGAGTAAGTGTTGTTAGATTAAACCTTCTGCTCTGCAAAGTCACCTTGGGATGCAGATCTTTTCCTGTGCATTAAATGAATTTGGCTCTGCCTATGTCTACTGATGTCTTTTAGTCAATTACATCCTTGTGACACTAGAGACAACTGTGCCAGTATTATCTTCATCTGATATTAACAGGATTTAATTTTAAGATCTGGTGCTGAACTTATTATATCTGAAATCTATTAGGAAGCAAAAACAGGGGAAATTAGGTCACTAAAGGAATCGTAGAGGTTAGTATATTCTATGGAGATTAAAGATCCTGGCTTTTTTCTCCACACCCTCTCCAGCATTTATTGCTTGTTGACTTTGGATCGCAGCCATTCTGACTGGTGTGAAATGGTACCTCATTGTGGTTTTGATTTGCATTTCTCTGATAATGAGTGATGTTGAGCATCTTTTCATGTGTTTGTTAGCNAGAGGGTTCCCTTTTTCTCCACACCCTCTCCAGCATTTATTGCTTGTTGATTTTGGATCGCAGCCATTCTGACTGGTGTGAAATGGTACCTCATTGTGGTTTTGATTTGCATTTCTCTGATAATGAGTGATGTTGAGCATCTTTTCATGTGTTTGTTAGCCATTCATATGTCTTCTTTGGAGAAGTGTCTATTTAGTTCTTTGGCCCATTTTTTGATTGGGTCATTTATTTTTCTGGAGTTGAGCTGCATAAGCTGCTTGTATATTTTTGGGATTAGTTGTTTGTCAGTTGTTTCATTTGTTATTATTTTCTCCCATTCAGAAGGCTGTCTTTTCACCTTGTTTATAGTTTCTTTTATTGTGCAGAAGCTTTTAATTTTAATTAGATCCCATTTGTTTATTTTTGCTTTTATTTCCAGTATTCTGGGAGGTGGATCATAGGGGATTCTGCTGTGATTTATGTCAGAGAGTGTTTTGCCTATGTTCTCCTCTAAGAGTTTTATAAAAAATATGGAACACTTCACGAATTAGGTCACAGGCTTTTTGAAGGGAAAGATAAAATTTATCTTTGTACTATATCCCTATCCTCACCTTGATCTGTGCCTGGTGGCTAAGATGGTAAAGAATCTGCTGGAAATGTGGTGTTGTAGCCATGCGTTCCAGGAAACAAACTCACTCAGAAGGACAATGCAGATAGTGGAGTGCAGTTTATTACACTGGCGGGCCCAAGGCAGAGTCTCCTCTTAGCCAAGGACCTCGACCAGCATTTGTGAAAATCTTTTATACCCCATGTGTACGTGTCTGAACCCACCACTCCAAATTCCTTGAGACTTACATAAACCAAGGAAAATACAATCCCAGTAACCCCATCATTCACGTGCTATGTGCTCATGTGCTCAAACAGTCAAACAACCAATAATCAATAAACCCGAGGTTACACCCCGATAGATACAGGAAAATCTATGGCCTGTCTGGAGGAAGGGGTGATTAGTGTATGTTTTCTCTTAGGCGATGAGTAACCTAGATACGATCTTCAAGGTTCCCCTGTCTTGAGGGGGTCTTATCCTTCTCTTGTGTTTTCATAGGCACTAAACACAGAGTTCAGAGTCTATTGGAAAGGTGCCTGAGCATGATCAGCATGAACAGGCCTAAGATGGAGTCCAGGCCCTATGAATTCCTTCTTCAGTGGGAGACCTGGGTTCGATCCCTGGGTTGGGAAGGTCTCCTGAAGGAGGGCGTGGCAACCTACTCCAATATTCTTGCCTGGAAAATCTCACGGACAGAGGCACCTGGCGGGCTACTGTCCATGGGGTCACAAAAAGTAGGACATGACTGAGCTACTAAGCATAGCAGAGCACAGTATCCCAGGAGAATATAGATTCCAAAAGAGCCATGACTTTGCATTCTCTTTTGTCATGTCCCCAGGGACTAGGTAGTGCTTGGCCCTGACATTTGCTTAGGAAATGCTTTTTGGATGATTGATTATAATTATCAGATGGCTCCTTCTCCTATAGTTCCTAATGGTACTAATATTCTTCATTTAATTCCTAGATTTCTCTTCTCCAATTGAGATATATAGTTCCTGTTTGAACGTACTAAAGTGTGACTTGAAGCAAGGTAAGATTCTCCCTTCCTTTCTGATTCCATTGTTTATCAAATATCTACCCAGCACCTACTACATATCAGACACTGTGGGAGGACTGGTAAGCCCAAAGCAAAGTGCAGTCCCAGTCTGGTTAGAGGGAGAGGTGAACACAGTGAGACAGATGATAGTGACATGGAAAAGTTACTCTGGGAGCGCCCCACAGTGGGCAGGCCAGACTGGCATCTGGAGAAAGTGATTTCTGAGCTGAGTCTGAAAGGACGAATAGAAGTTAATCTGGAGAATATGCCAAGCAAAGGAAACAGCTTAAAAGGCACACCGGTGGGAGAGTGTGATTTAAATTCAGTGTGACTGAAATGCACTGCGCTCTTGACCAAACACTGAGAGGTGCAAAAAGAAATGTAAATCATGAAGAGCTTTAGTGCCATACTCAGTGAATTGTCTTGAAAGTATCGGGCAGTTTTAAACAGAACAGTGATTGGATCTGGCAGCTTGTAGGATGGAATGGATTGGGCAAATCTATAGGCAGAGAGCAGTTAGGAGGTGATTAGGGTAATCAAAACAAGGAATAAGGAGAAAGAAAGCAAGATTAATGAAAACAGAGAGATGATGGATTCCAAGCATATTTATAAAATACATACTCGACGAACACTTACATCTAGAAAATTAGTTTTAGAAATAATGGCATGGGTGCTTAAAGGTCAATAAAGATGTTTATTATATCATATTTCTGCAACAGTTAAAAGTTGGAAACATTATGTGTCCATCAACATGAGATTAATTAAATTAGGATATAACCTATCAAAGCATGCAAACTTTAAAAAGAATGATGTATAAAGGTAAAAATATTAACTACAAACAAATAGTAGGGCTTCCCTGGTGGCTCAGTTGTAAAGAATCCGCCTGCCAATGCAGGCCACATGGGTTTGATCCCTGGTCCAGGCAGACCCTACATGATGTGGAGAACCTAATCCTGTGCACCACAACTATTGAGCCTGAGCCTGCAAGTCACAACTATTGAGGCTATGTGCTGCACCTACTGAAGCCCACGTTCCCTAGAACCTGTTCTCTGGAACAAGAGAAGCTACCACAATGAGAAACCCATGCACCACAACTGGAGTTTCCCCACTTGCCATAGCTAGAGAAAAGCCCTTGCAGTAAGGAAGACATACAACAGCCAAAAATAAACCAATAAAATAAAATAAAAAAACAAATTGTAGATATTATGTATGTAATGTCACATTTTCATTTAAATATGTCTAACACATGTGTATTGTGTATTGGTATATGCATTGAAAAAAATTTCTGAAAGGATTTATGTAAAACCTGTCTACCATGTTTGTCTTTGGGGAATAGGGTCAGGGTGATGGGCTTTCACTTCCTAATTTCTAAACCTGTATTTTCATTTTTTAAAAATTGGATGCAACATGTGAGCCTGAATAGAAAACAAAACATTTTCTTTTTCTAAAGAGGACATCTGTGGGACAGTGGGTGAAATTTAACTAAGGTTTCTAGATAGATAATAGTACCATATCAATGTTAATTCTTTGATTTTGATAATGGTATTGAGTTTATGGGAGAGAATGTCCTTGTTTATGGGAAATACACACTGTATTATGTCTGATCTTGTCATAGTTAGGAGCCATTGTCAAATTCAAGGTCATTAAGATTTGCCCCTATTGCTTCTTCTAAGAATTTTATGCTTTTTGCTCTTACATTTAAGTCTTTGATCCATTTTTAGTTAATTTTTGTATATAGTATAAGTAAGGGTCCAGCATTATTCTTTTTCATGCGGATATACAGTTTTCTTTGCAGTTTGTTGAAGAGATTATTCTTCCCCCAGTGGAATGGTCTTGACATCCTTGTTGAACATCAGTTGACCATAGATATGAGAGTTTATTTCTGGATTTTCAGTTCTAATCCATTGGAGTAACCTTATGCTAGCACCACATTGTTCTGATGATGGTAACTTTGCTTTTTTAAAAAAATAATTAGTTAAAACTGGGTCTTTGTTGCTGCATGCAGGCTTTCTCTAGCTGCAGCAACCAGGTACTACTCTGTAGTTGTGGTGCACAGGTTTCTCACTGTGATAGCTTCTCTTGTTGTGAAGCATGGGCTCAGTAGTTGTGGCTCAAGGGCTTAATTGCCCTGCTGCAAGTGGGATTTCTAGTTTCCAGACCAGGGATCGAACCTGTGTCCCCTGCACTGTCAGGCAGATTCTTAAACACTGAATCACCAGTGGTGATTATACTATAACTTTATATAGTATGTTTTAAGTTTGGAAAAGAGAAGCTAAAGGTAAAGAAGAAAAGGAAATATATACCCATTTGAATGCAGAGTTCCAAAGAATAGCAAGGAGAGATAAGAAAGGCTTCCTCAGCAATCAATGAAAAGAAATAAGAGGAAAACAATAGAATGGGAAAGACTAGAGATCTCTTCAAGAAAATTAGAGACACCAACAGAACATTTCATACAAGAATGGGCACAATAAAGGACAGAAATGGTGTGGACCTAACAGAAGCAAAAGATATTAAGAGANTCCTGGCTTTTGAAACTTTAATTCAAAATTCCCTAGAGCCAATGGGTTCCACAGCTTTTATTTGTGTCACAGCTTCCACAGAGAGGTGTCAGCAGAGTGAAAATGAATTGCCCAATAGCTTTAGGAACACTGAAACTTCCTGCATAGCTCTAGAGGAAAAACACAGTCCTGTGATTACCAACAAGAATGAAGTACTCCAAACTGTATCCACGTCCTAATTACCTAAGGGTGTCTCTTATTTACTGGAGAATTGAGGAAAGGTTTCTTTAAAATTTTGTTTTTCTTTCTGAAACTTGTTTTCAGATGAACCTCCTACCCTGTGAGTTTATTATCCTGAGTATAAAGGCCAGTGAGAAAAAAAAAGTAACATTCAACTGTGGAATGGAACTTACCATTTAAGAGCTGCATTCTTTAAGATAAAACTAGTAAGATAGTTGACAAGTATAAGTTTGCTTATCTACAGGACAAACAGCACATTGAAAGCTGAGTTTCTAAAGTATAGGGACAGGAAAGGGTTAAACAGAAGCCAGACCCTTTCTCCTCCCATTATTCACACTCACAGTCCTCATACATAAACATGTGTGTTGTTATCTGTTGCAAACATAATCCTTCCATATTTCAATTGTCTTTCCAAATTTAAAGTAAGATAATTCAATCTTCCAACATCTTTATGACTAATATAAAAATAGACATTTTGGACTGATTTCTATTTTCCATTTTCTGTGTTAGAAAAGAACCACAAAATAAAAGAAGATCATTGCTTATTGAAGTGTATAGTTACTTCCACTTCATTCTTCTTCTTAAAGATTTTGCCACCATGTAAATAAAAAATAATACCTCAACTAAATTTTACAGCAACATTCCTGGAGTTTGAACAGATTGTGCTTAGCTTGCTTCTTCTCTTCAGTATTACCCACACCACCTGCTATCCAAAATACCAGGGCATTATTCTCTAATAACCCAACACCAGTAACATTGTTAAACTTCTTAATTTCATAAGTTTAGGCATTTTTACACTATAAGCAAACACAAAGCACACTATGTCTGCATTTTTTGTTAGCCCTTTCAACGAAAATAGTTAAAAATCTATCATATTCAGCTCTCAGAGTTAAATAATTATCTGTTAGGAAAGTAAAGCAAAAAATTACCACCTAATATCTGCCTGAATTATCTCAATATTACTACAATTATGTAATCTACTCTTACAATTTCAGATAGCAAACATAGCATTGCAATGAGTAGGTCTCCACAATTTAAGCAAAGGACACCCTGAAATAGGTGAATAATTTGGGCAAAGGACAGGCAATTGCTGAAGCAGAAACATAAACAGTGAAAACAAAAGAGTATTATAATCTGAATTAGCAATTACTTCCAATTTCCATTTTGCTTCATTGCACACAGCCAGTTTTTAACCATTAGGCTGTTGATTCTTTGACTTAACCAATGACATGACACCATCATAATCATCACAGATATACTAATACAATTCTTTTCCATTAGTGTGTATTAGCTCAAATAATAGGCAGACTTAGGGAAATTATAGTTTAAATTGGGTAGCAATAATGTAGAAATATTGATTCCTAATCCAACTCCAAAAATTACCTAATTTTCTTCCCTTGTCCCCCCAGTAGAAATACATAGAAAAAAATGTACTCACACTGCACAATGAGCTGCACCAAGGCTTCTCTTGGTTTCACGTTAAATCCATTATACTGGCTGGTCTGACATCGGTACATTCCTGACATTTCCCTAGATACATTCACAATCCTCAGTGTTCCATCATAACTCTCCATTTGCATATTCCCGTCAGGCATTGCGACTTCTTTATCCGCTCTAGACCAAAGGATGATGGGTTTAGGTTTTCCAGTTACTTGACACTGCAGTTCTATTGTGTCTCCTTCTCTGGTGACCAAAGGTGATTTTTCCTGTGGAACAGTCAGATTGGGTGGAACTTGAAATGGGAAAAAGAAAATTTTTCAAGGTTAGTATATACTGGTAAAGCATATTCAAACACAGAAAATCATAAGGAAACAATTTCTGCTGGTTGAAGAAGTGTGACAATTCAGATGACAAAAATTACAGAGACCTTGGGATAAGTGGCACATACCCTCATTTAAGTAATTCTAAATTGTTTTCATGTTCTCAAATGAGGGCTTCAAACATTAGCAAGATAAATAAGCATTAAACTGGAATGCGAATGATCAACATAAGAACAATCTACTCCATGATTTGTCATTATCAACCATTAACTGGGTCTTTAACATCTGCATTTCACAAAAGAGTGATCCTATTTGCTAAGGTAAGATTAAGTTTTTCAGTCTTCTGCTTCTTAGGCCATTATCTCTTACCCAAGGATGCTATAAGAAAGGGATAAGAGATATTATAGACTTAGTAGGTACAGTAAATGCAATAGGAAGGGGAAAAAGAAGAACCTCTGATATAAAATCCAAAGTTCTGAAACTGATTTAGAAACTGACCAAACAGCTAAGGCTTAGGATTTGTTCTCTCCCCTGAGAAAATGAAATGGAACAATGGATTACAATGCCATACTCTGACAACTGAATGTATCATTCTTTTCGATTTTTAATATTTTTTGACATTTGAATTTCATATGATTTGCCTTGAAAACGTTTTGAGATCATTGTAAACAGGTAGTCATGACATTGCCCCTATTTCTATAAAATGTATTTCAAGTGAGTTTTGAAAAATATATTTCAATAATATAAGAATGGAATTTTCTCAAGTAAAGCTAATTTCTGATGTTGCCGAATATATCTATTAGAAAATTAGGTTGATTTTTAAAAATTATGTATTATTATTTATTTCGGCTGTGCTGGGTCTTTGTTGGGTTGCGGCAGCTTCTCTAGTTGTGATATGTGGGATCTTAGTTCTGTGACCAGGGATCAAACCCAGGTCTCCTGTACTGGGAGTGCACATTATTAGCCACTAGACCATCAGGGAAGTACTAGATTGATTTTATAGGAAGTTAACTTCACCACAGTTGAAAACATGAACTAATAAAAGGAAAATATTATTCAATGAGTTTTTAAACTTTTTTTAAAAAGGTATCTCCTGTTCCACTGGAAGACTTTTACTTCTCATACAAATGTATATGAATTCAAAAGTATTTATACAATAGAGAATCTGTAAGAAAAGCATGGGCTAAATTAGAATGGCAGAATAAGAATAACCAGAAACATACACATAATTCTATCCTTGTGAAAATGTCATATATTTTCCCCTTTGGAGGTAATACTGCCTATGAACAAAAAGGCAAAAATTTTATTTCCCCTTATAGCATTACTGTGCTCCAGTGCCCAGGAACAAAACAAACATTTAACCTTTAATATATTTTTCTACTAATGTTGAACTGTTTTTCTCTTGTACATATAGAAAACAAAATTTACAAAGTGATATCAGAATTAATTATCTTGCTGTTTAAATATCTTCATGTCTACATTTCCATTTAATTCCTTCATTACTTCTAGTTTAAAAAACTAGTTAACCATGCACAGCATCTTAGAAATTAGAAAACATGAAACGTTTACCACTATCTTCTTGAAATATATATACATTCTAGGAAATGGCATTAACAAAACATGTTTAAATATGGCTGCATTAAAAAAAAACCTATATGATTAAATAATTTACTCTTGTAAATATAAACGACTAAATAATGTAGCTAAATAATTTGTTCTTTTTGAAGTGAACCACCAGAGAATGATACAATACTAAACAAGCATCACCTTGTAACAATAGGATCAAAAAAAGCTGAAATATTTATTCACCCTCCATGAGAAAGGATACAGAATAACAGCAATAACCTCAACATTTAACATTAATTATGCTCCTATTGTGTACCTGGCATAGTTAGGAATTTTACATTTTCATGAATTCTCTTGACCATCCTTGAATCGAATGTTTAATATTAAAATTTAACAAATGATAAAACAGAGAATAAGAGAAGATAAATACTTTGATTTGAGCAGAATTAAAACTGAGGCAAATTGATAGCAGGTGGCTGATGTAGAGATATGAACCCTGAAGCAGGCTTTAGCAAACTATGGTGTTTCAAAGGAATAATGAGTTAGCACTGGACTCCTCTCCTTTTGCTCATAATTACTTTGTTCCTATGGACAAACTGGAACAGTTTTCCCTGTCTATCTCTTGGTTGGCATCTCAGGGACAATAAAACAGTCTAGGTAGTATGTAACACATATGCTACAAATTACCTTATCTTTCTATATTGTATCTTATATATCTGCCTTAAATATCTATATATAAAAATGCTAGAATAATTCCCATATATGGCAAAATAAATATTCAAATTATTTTTACATTTCTACAAAATAAATGAAAGTAAATTATACATTAAAAGATTATTTAATGGAGTGTTATTTAAAATTGGAAACTTTCACCTCTTCCAAAACAAGTCACATGACCTTGGCCAAGCTTAAACACTCTGAGTATGAATTTCTTCATTTTTGAAACTAAGAATTGATTTTAACCAACTCCAAGGGTATTAATGTTCTGATTATAGGAACAAACAGTAAGAGGGCTAATAAACAGGACTAACAAACAGGAGAGGGCTTATAAAAGTATCCATTTTCTGATTTAAGAAGATGAATATTCAAAGATCTTATTACATTAGGCCAATCTAACAAAAGGAGATCCTTGGCTAGCCATATTCTTTTAAAGTTTATCATGCTAAATAGTTAAAAAAAAAAAAAACTCCCTTGTAAATGTAATCATTTGTTAGATAAACTTTTCTCCTTTTGTAATAAAAACTATAGAAATGTAAGCCTCAGTTTTAATCTAGGTAAGTTACAATTTTATTTTTTAATATATTTGGTCATTTTAAAACAAATACCAAAGTCCAGTTAAAATACAGCTTATTTTCCACCCTTTCCACGATGTGTTTGAAATTTTAATTTCAGAGTTAACCCTTTCTTTGCAGCTTTCTTGGCCAAGAAGTTCCTAAAATGTTAAGTTTTTATGGGCATCCCTCTTTCTCTCCACATTATATTTTCCATTTTCTAGAATGCTCTAAATTATCATTATTATATTTTTTTCTGTTAGGAGATTTTGTTTGTTCTCATGAATATCTCTCTGTTTTGTAGGGTGATAATAAGAATTATAACTTTACCTCAAGATTCTTTCAGTCTGTAACTGCAGCCTACTATGATTTTCCAAAATTCTTGCAAGTCCTTAAACCTAAGCACTATTTATTTCTTGACTTAGTTGATAGCTAATTATGAGGACACTTGATATGCTAATTAAAAACCACAGACTTTTCTTTGTTTAGCATTTATTCTAACTCATCACTTCCAATCAGCTGCTTTGGTTTGTCTATCAAAAATCTCTCTTATATCTCCCCATTTCTTTTCATGGCTATAGGAAGAATTTTTAGTAAATTCATCATTATTTCTTCTTGTGACAATGTCCTAAGTGGTCTTTCTGTCACCAGTCTAATTCTTCCTGTCCTCCTGCTTCCCTGTCATAAGATTTATCATTAGAAATGCAATATGTTTCTGTCACTATGAAAATTTCAATCCTCAATGAGAGTGTTCATCCTAATACTGCTTTAATTACAAAAAAGAAACTGAAATCAGACTGACAGATTTTATTTAAAAAAATCATGATATAGTCACATAATAGATTATGATACAGCATTTTCAAGTGATGATGTAATTGACCCACATTTATTGATAAAGATATTTGTATTGCTAAGAAGAGCATTCTTGTGAACAGTATGACCAGCTATAACCACTATTCATGAGTAAAAGATGTTACTGAACAGTATACACCATATCATATTTTTACGTAGAAAAGACACATGCCATGAATGTCAGCAGAGAGCTTCTTAGAGGGAAGAATATACATGATTCACCTTTATATCTGCAGAATCCCCCACTCTCTTTTGTAGTCTCTGAGCTAATAGGAACTCAGTAAAAATGTTTATACCAAATGTACAAATTAAGACAGTGAGGCAGATGATCACTGAGTTAGAGGGGAAAATGTAGAGGAAAAGAAAGCAGGAACTACGCTGAAACACTAACAGTAGTTCTCTCTGAATATGGAATTATTGGTCAATTTTATTTTTGGTATATTTTTCTTCATCTTTGACTCTTCTATAATATGTGCTATGCATATTAGCATACTGTAGGGTTCAAGAACTCAGAGAAACTTAAAACTTTAATGCAGCCTATTTTCCAAAGCTCATTTGATGAAAACTCCACTTCTCAATAACAAGAGTGTCACTCCACATACACTGATCTAGACAACACAGTCTTAGAAACGCTCTTCTAGAATCACTCACTCCTGCAACATTCATTTACTTACAGTTCTACTGACCTTGAACCTCAGTGCTCTTGCAGTTCTTTCCTGGGTTCAGCAAGTCTGGCTCTGTCTTCTAGCACTCCTGCTTGTCCCATGTGTTGAGATTCAGTTCAAAGTCACCACTTAGGTGATAGCTTTGCCCACCCCTCGGCTGAGCTGGTTGTTCCCTTTTCTTGACCACATATTATGTGTATACCCACTTCACGTTACTCATGGCTTCACTCCGTATTTTCTCTCATGTCTATATCCCTGAACACACAGCTCTGTGAAGGCACAGAGTGTCTTGCTCTATCTCTAAAGCCTGATGCCCTACTTTTCTGGCTGGCACAAACCAGGAAGTTATGAAATAACTGAGGAAAGAAGGGGAGAGAGAGCAAAAGGAGTTAAGAAGGAGAAAAGATAAAAGACTGAGACTATAACAGAAAGAAAAGTGAAAGTCATTCAGTCCTATCCCACTCTTTGTGACCCCACGGACTCTACAGTCTATGAAATTCTCCAGGCCAGAATACTGGAGTATTCTCCCTTCTCCAGAATACTTTCCCTTCTCCAGGGGATCTTCCCAATCCAGGGACTGAGCCCAGGTTTCCTATATCACAGGCGGATTCTTTACCAGGTGAGCCACCAGGGAAGTCCATAACAGAAATAAATATGATAGATAAAAATTATGAATATTTTTTTAAAAGCAATAATGACAAAATGTAATAATTCTACAGTTATTTCAACTAGCAGAATTTCCACTAAAATATATTGTTAATATAGATTTCAAATGTAGTAGTTATTGAGATCTGGGGAGGTATGTGAGAGTTAAGGGGATCTTCCTGATGGCTCAAAAGGTAAAGAATCTGCCTGCAATTCAGGAGACACCAGTTTGATCCCTGGTTTGGAAAGAATTGGAAGTGGCTTCCAACTCCTGTATTCTTACCTATAGAATTCCATGACTGAGGAGTCTGGCAGGCTACTGTCCATGGGATCTCAAAGAGAGTTAAGACAGTCAAAAAAGGGCTCTTGCAGTTTTCCTTTTCTTTCACCTTTCATTTAAGATTTGGATAGATAAATTGTAAATTGAAAACAAACAAACAACAGAAGTGCCAATAGGATATATTATTTAATTTGGTCATAATGGATTTTATGCTCTTTCTGTAATCAACTAAGTTATTTTTTATTAAAATATTGACTCATAACAAAAACATCAAATTAAGGAGAAATGTAAGAAATGTCTACAGCTTGGTTATTCATATTATATTTGCTAGAAAAAGGTCTCTCCTATTAAAAATACTACATATAGTCTCTGATATATAGCCTATAATATGCTGACCTTGCTTTGATTTTTCTTATCTAAAATGCTATTGTAGGAGATGTTATAATCAAAGAGACTTCAAAAACATGATATGGCACCAAAACTTCTCATTCTAAACATAACAAAAAATAGGCAAGTAATTTGAGCAAACTGGTTTTCTGTCAACTTTTCCATTGTATCACAGGCTGCAGACTAAAGCAAGTGTAGAAAATAAAAATGCTTTCATTTCTTCATTAGGAAGGAAGGTGAGGAAATTCAATCTTAGCTTTCACTAAAAAAACGGCGGGCTTATTTTCCTCACTCAAAAGAATACAGGGGAAAGTTAGTTCATCTCAACTATATGAGAAAATATGCTGTTAGAAACAAAAAAATCAGAATATGCTTATTATGAGCTTATTGCTTTAAAATATATAAATCTGTATAGTGTATTTTAATAGTAGATATTTAAATAAGATGCATTTCTTTAATACAAAAATTGTAATAAGCTAATAAGTGGAATTGTCTCCAGAAGGACATCCAGATTCATATTTTCAAGAATCCTAAAATAAGTATGGCACTAATTTAATTATATTTGAATTTTAGGGAGAAGTAATTTATAACACAAATGTATGTTTTAAAGTGAAATGTATAATCCATATTTAAAACATAAATAAGACTAAAATAATATTTTGTGTTTATAAAAATGAACCTCAGAAATCAAAATTCAGGCATGCTTATGGTGACTAGGTCTATGTAAACACATGTAAAAAAGTTAAGACTCAAGTAAATAGTGAATTTGTAGATTTAACTATCCAAATGAACCAAATTTATTGTATTTTTTTAACATTCAAAAACAACAAGTGAAGTAAAACTTTCCTGAAGACTTTATGTGAGTTTCAAGCTTAGTGACCTAGTGATTGAAACTCAAAGGTTAGAAAAATCCTTAATTCAGACCTCAAAGTTTTAAAGGAAACAATTCTCTCACACTTGAGTGCTTGGTTAGTGTCTAAGTCAGCATCTGTTTTGTTTTGTTTTTTGTTTTTTTTCCCCTGCCAACACATTACACATTAGCTTTGTAAGCATGTGGAGAAGGAAACAGCAACCTACTCTAGTACCCTTGCCTGGAGAATTCCATGGACAGAGGAGCCTGGTAGGCTATAGTCCATGGTGTCACAAGGAGTCAGACATGACTGAACAACTTTGCTTTCACTTTCTTGAAATCATGAGACTTACCATGGATATAGTTGGATTTAGAGGTTTTGAAAAATCAAAAAATGATTTTACATGGAGGTATAGAACTGAATAGATGGGAAAACAGTGGAAAAGGTGGCTGACTTTGTTTTTTGGGGCTCCAAAATCACTGCAGATGGTGACTGCAGCCATGAAATTAAAAGATGGTTACCCCTTGGAAAGAAAGTTCTGACCAACCTAGACAGCATATTAAAAAGCAGAGACATTACTTTGTCAACAAAGGTCTGTCTAGTCAAGGCTAAGGTTTTTCCAATAGTTATGTATGAATGTGAGAGTTGGAATATAAAGAAAGCTGAGTGCTGAAGAATTGATGCTTTTGAACTATGGTGTTGGAGAAGACTCTTGAGAGTCCCTTGGACTGCAAAGAGATCCAACCAGTTCCTTCTAAAGGAGATCAGGCCTGAGTGTTCATTGGAAGGACTGATGCTGAAGCTGGAACTCCAATACTTTGGCCACCTAATGCGAAGAGCTGACTCAGTGGAAAAGACCCTGATGCTGGGAAAGATTGAAGACGAGAGGAGAAGGGGACGACAGAGGATGAGATGGCTGGATGGCATCACCGATTCAATGGGCATGGGTTTTGGGGAGACTCCAGAAGTTGGTGATGGACAGGGAGGCCTGGCATGCTGCAGTTCATGGGGTTGCAAAGAGTTGGACACGACTGAGCAACTGAACTGAACTGAAAGAACTGAATGGGCCCCCCAAGTGGCTCAGTGGGTAAAGAATCTACCTGTAATGCAGGAGATGAGGATAACCGGGTTCAGTCCCTGGGTCGGAAAGATCCTCTGTAGAAGGAGATGGAAATCCACTCAAGTATTCTTGCTTGGAGGATCCCATGAAGGGAGGAAACTGAAGGGTCCATAGGGTCACAAAAGTCAGACATGGCTGAAGGGAGTGAGCACACATGCAAAGAACTAAATAGCTTGCAATTGCAGTGGTTATCAGTGGCATATCAGCAATGCCTTTTAATAATGGACTATGGGTTAAGTACGGAGAAGGAAATGGCAGCCTACTCCAGCATTCTTGCCTTGAGGATTCCATGGACAGAGGAGCCAGGCAGGCTTACAGTTTATGGGCTCACAAAGAGTTGGACACGACTGAATGACATAGACACATGGGGTAAGTAAGATAAGCCTGTGGTTAAGTGCAATTGTCAGCATCTGGTTCTAACTCCACTCAGTTTTCTTCCATTCAATTAAGTATCTTCAATCTAAGAGAGAATAATATCATAACTATAAACTATGTTTTAAGACCTTGACATACTAATGGTTGAAATATTTTAATTATCATATACCTCTTAGAGCTATGAACACATTTTGATGAACATACCACTAAGATTTGGAATAACAGCCTTAATATTTGAAATTTATAAGTGGCCACTGGAAAACATTCAAATGATATAAGACAAATCTGATAATTGAACTGAACTAAGACAAATCTGATAATTCCCTTCAACATAAAAATAAATCTAATCCAAATAACCAAAATACTTTTTAAACAAATAAGCTTGAATCATTTTCTTAATAATTTGTGTCAATTAAAATATCTAGTAAGATGTATTTGAAAGATATTCAAGGTTACAAAAAAAATCCAACATGCTAAAGACTCCTCACTTATTAATGGGCTTCTCATATACGCTTTCTTTCAGAGAACATGATGGGTAACAATATTTGATGGAAGACAGCAACACTCTAAAAGCTCATTTCTCATGACAGAAATAAAGGTTGCCAATAGATATTTCCTGTTTTGTATGGTGATTTATATGATAGCAGCACACAGAGTACTTCTGCAGTTTTTTAAATATGAAGACTATCCCAGAGCCATAGGTTAATATGGTATAGTAATATATTGCATTGCTGCACTTCTGAATTATCTTCCCCTTTATAAATAAATCACTAAAATCTAATTGATGATTTTTTCTCTCTCATTCTAAAAAAACTATTTCTGAGCTAATCTCCCTTTAAAATATTACTCTAAAGTTCAAATAGCATCAGCAGCTCCCCATTTTCTAGAACTAGACAAAATCCCATTGTTTGTTTTCCATCTTATCTTCCACCATTATTAATTTATAGTGCTTCTGTGAAAAGCTCTCTATTCAACTTAGATAGGTTACTTTTGGTCTGTTTGTGGGCTTCCCTGGTGGCTCAGATGGTAAAAAAATTTGCCTGCAATGCAGGAGACCCGGGATTGGTCCTTGGGTTGGGAAAATCTCCTGGAGCAGGAAATGGCTACCCCTGGAGAAAGGAATGGCTACCCACTCCAGTATTCTTGCCTGGAGAATTCCATGGACGAAGGAGACTGGTACCAGGCTACAGTCCATGGGATTTCAAAACATCGGACACCACTGAGTGATTAACACTTTCACTTTGGTTGGCTTAACACTTGGCTCATTTCCTACTCATTGCCTTCCATCTTTCCCTGTAAGAATGATTTTTCTAAAATAATTCCCATCCAATGATTCCCAATTCTTCTAAGGCCCCATTGAAATTTCCTATTCTCTTAAGTCTTTCCTAATTTTTGTATCTTTGTATCACACTCCACATCTCTGAATAACAGTATGTCTGACTTACTCTATCAATGTATTATGACAGAATGTCTACTTCCTTATATATGTAGCTAAAACATTCTAAGCTAAGTATCAGATTTTATCTATTTCCTCAGAAATGGCTCCCATACCTTGTGATGTGTTATTTTAGAGGTGCTTAATACATTTTTGATTGATTGATGGAGCACCAATCAAGGTTACTAAGCAACCACAGTAAGAAAACTATTGATGAATAATCACCTCTTATTATTTGAGCTTAGTTATAAAGTATATGAATTTCAAGATCTTTTTTTTTTACACATGAACTCTATTTTTAACTGAAAAAAAACACAAAAGCAATAAGTTTTCATAAAGTTAGGTCTTACACTAGATTTTAATTTGGGCACAGTAAAGATGCTTGAGAGTCCCTTGAACTGCAAGGAGATCCAACCAGTCCGTTCTGAAGGAGATCAGCCCTGGGATTTCTTTGGAAGGAATGATGCTAAAGCTGAAACTCCAGTACTTTGGCCACCTCATGCGAAGAGTTGACTCATTGGAAAAGACTCTGATGCTGGGAGGGATTGGGGGCAGGAGGAGAAGGGGACGACCGAGGATGAGATGGCTGGATGGCATCACGGACTCGATGGACGTGAGTCTGAGTGAACTCCGGGAGTTGGGATGGACAGGGAGGCCTGGCGTGCTGCGATTCATGGGGTCGCAAAGAGTCAGACACGACTGAGTGACTGAACTAACAAAAGATGCAAGTAAAATATTAGAAATATTTGGTAGTAGTGAGTAATTTGTCTGTGTTGTGGCTTTCCTCCATCATCAGTAAAGAAAAGGCTAGTTGGCTTTACAACAGAATGTCAGTTTAGACCCATATTTTAAGATTTGTATTACTTACAGTCTTTTTTGTAAATCACATATGAAATAGATATATTTTTAAACATGCCATCATACCATATGGCAAGCTTACTGTTTCTTTCCATGATATGAATAAGCATAAATACTTCTCTTATCATATGCTGTGAATAAAAACTGTCCTTTTTGCACTGACACACACTTTTTTTATTGACTCACCCATAATAAAGCAGAAGATGCTAATAAAGCAAGGTTGACAATGATTTACAAATCTAGCTACAGAGCAGGATGAAAGCATGCATTAAAAACAAACATGAGATTAAAATACCATGATGTGTGCTTTTGGAAATTCTAAAGGGAAATGGGCATGCATACACCCACATAAACACACACACACATGTAAGATGCTTATTTTTTTTAAGAGTTAAGAAAATCTTATTATAAAGGTATTGCTAGTGATTTGAAATCTATGCGAGGAGGCAAGATTCTGAGGAGTAGCAACTGTGGAAAGTTTACTATTAGAAGATGAAGGACATGCAGTGTCACTCAATCAGGATAACGGGTTTGGCAGGCGACAGTTGTGGCTGTTCCAACTCCCCTCTCCCAGCAGGTGCTGCTATGGCACAAGAATTGTCTCCGAGGGCTTCAGTGGAACACAAAGTATAAGGTGAAATAGCAACACAGAAAATCATTCCCTGAGTGGCATTCATATTTTCTCTGCTAAACAAGATACAGAGCCAGTTGCAAATAAACACAGGTTCTATCTTTGCTGCCTCAGAAACAGATAAGTAAGTGGGGCCTTAAGCTGGGGATGCTTATGTAGCATTTACTTAGATTTAGTTTTCAAGTATCTTGAATTGTTATGATCTTCACATAATCTGGTTTTCTACCTTGAGCTTATAATAAAATATTTTATAGAATCATTAATAGAAATCTATGTCAAGAAGACAATGTTTTGCTGATATTCTGGGGCAAAGATGTGAAAGCATATCTTTTTTTTTTTTTTTTCTGGGTTTCACTTCTCTTTCCTGACTTATTGTATGCTTCTCATATACTGAAATACAGAAGTGAATGATGATCACTGACTTAATATGCAAAGTACAGCAAGTGAAACACTTGTTTTCTTTGGAACAACAACAAAAATGAGACCAAGATCATTCTGCTTGCCGGTAACTCAAATTATGTTAAACTTTTAGCAAGCTAGGAATCTGAACTAGACTAAGAAGCACTTGCTTTTATTCTTTAATAAGAAAGGAGGTATTATAATAGTCAAAACAGCAAATAAAATGATAAGATTTTAATTATTTAGAAAAGAAAGAATCATGGTTTTGCATTGTAGACTTTGCCATTTGATTTTGGAATACATTCTTAAATGTAGTTACATTACACATAATTTTAATGTGCATTTCTTGCTTTACATTGTTTTACTTGTTGTTCATTTTATATTTATTTAGACTAGGGAAATGATGTTAAACAAAAGCAAATTCAAGTGATTTTCTTATTTGAGTTTGAAATGGGTCATAAAGCAGCAGAGACCACTCACAACATCAACAATGCATTTGGCTCAGGGACTGCGATTGAACATATAGGGCAAGGGTGGTTCAAAAAGTTTTGCAAAGGAGATGAGAGCCTTAAAGATGACGATCATGGTGGGTGGCTATCAGAAGTTGACAATGACCAATTGAGAGGATCACTGAAGCTGATCCTCTTGAAACTACACAAGAAGCTGTCGAAGAACTCAACCTCAACCATTCTATGGTCATTTGGCATTTGAAACAAATTGTAAAGTTGAAAAAACTCGATAAGGGGGTGCCTCTGAGCTGACCACAAATCAAAAAATTGTCAATTTGAAATGTCATCCTCTCTTCTTCCATGCAACAACAAACCATTTCTCAATTGGATTGTGACAGGTGACAATAAGTTGATTTTGTATGACAACCAGTGATGACCAGCTGTGTGGTTGGACTGAGAAGAAGCTCCAAAGCACTTCCCAAAGTCAAAGTTGCATCAAAAGAAAGCCACAGTCACTGTTTGGTGGTCCGCTACAGCTTTCTGAATCCTGGCAAAACCACTACATCTGAGAAGTGTGCTCAGCAAATCAATTAGATGCACCGAAAACTGCAATACCTGAAGCCAGCATTGGTCAACAGAAAGGGCCCAATTCTTCAGCACAACACCCTACCACACATAGCACAACCAACACTTCTAAAGTTGAACGAATTTGGCTATGAAGTGTTGCCTCATTCGCCATATTCACCTCTTACCAATTGACTACCACTACTTCAAACATCTAGACAACTTTTTGCAGGGAAAATGCTTCCACAACCAACAGGGGGCAGAAAACACTTTCCAAGAGTTCATCGAATCCCGAAGCACAGATTTTTATGCTATAGGAATAAAAACAAACTTATTGATAAAAATGTATTGGTGGTAATGGTTTCTCTTTTGATTAATAAAGATGTGTTTGAGCCAGTTATAATGATTTAAAATTCACAGTCTAAAACAGCAGTTACTTTATTAGTAATTTACTTAGTATTTAACAACCTAAAAACTAAGATATGACCAGGTCATTTGATGAAAACGTTATCAATCTATAACCATTTCTGGGAAATAAAGGGCCAATTCCTCAACTCTCTACTGTTAATCAAGTTTGACATCATATTTGGTATATGTTATTTTTTTAATAATGCAGAATAAGGCTGGAAAATATAGTTATTTAGGGATAAGAAATTGATTAAGAATTTAAACTTTAAAAGTTGAATATCACATTCTAAACATATAAAAAGCTAAAAGTGTCAAGCAGGAAAGTCCTAAAGCTTAAAAGTTAGCTCAGATAGTCCCACATTCATAGCATGTTGATATTCCATAATACAGTTGTGCTCTTGCCTACTTACTCTAAAAATATTGTGCTATGATTTGTCCAAATACATTTAAATATATGTATAAATGCACTACTGCTTAAATTAACACTTTGGAGTAACAAAGGCAGATCTGCACATATGAAAACATCCACTAGGCAGGACTTATTACCAATTCATTTTAATACAAATTTGTCAGCCCCCTCCCCACTCCAGTACTCTTGCCTGGAAAATCTCATAGACCGAGGAGCCTGGTGGGCTGTGGTCCATGGGGTCTCGAGGAGTTGGACACGACTGAGCGACTTCACTTTCACTTTTCACTTTCCCGCATTGGAGAAGGAATTGGCAACCCACTCCAGTGTTCTTGCCTGGAGACTCCCAGGGACAGGGGAGGCTGGTGGGCTGCTGCCTATGGGGTCGCACAGAGTCAGACATGACTGAAGTGACTTTGCAGTAGCAAATAGGTACATATGCTTAAGACTGGGGCAAGGGAGATAAATTAGACCTTTAACTACTTTCAGAACTTACAGTGTGCGTGATGAAAGCTGATAAATAAGAAGAATTTTCAGTAACTGACCATTGTTCATAATCATTTTTAAGTCAGAAGGCCTTTTTAAATTGAGATGCAGTGTTCAAACAGTTGTAAGTGTACAAGATCAGAAATTTTACCTGGACTCGGTGACTATCACTAACTGTACAACCTTGGTTTGTCTTTGTTTTCTCATCAGGAAACAAGGCTGATGAAAAGAATTTAATGAGAATTTTAAAATCAAATGGTATAAGTTACATTAGAGCATCCTGTGAAGTAAAACATATTTCAAGTTGTATAATATACTTTTAAAGAGCAAGGCTCAGGTCTGGCAGCCTGGATTCAGCTCTACCACCTACTAGCTGAATAACCTTGGGAAAATTACCTAACCAGTATCTTAGTTAAAGTGAGCATAATATTACTTACTTCAATTTTATTTTTTTAGTATTAAACAGTATAATATACCTAAAATCTTGACCATAAGGTCTATCATATAATAAATCCTCAAAATTCTCATCTTTGCCTTTTATTAAGGTGGTATCAACAACTATGAGGGATTCCCTGGTGCCTTAGCAGTAAAGAATCTGCCTGCAAATGAAAGAGATGTGTGAGGAGATGCAGGTTCAATCCCTTGGTGAGGAAGGTCTTCTGGAGAAGGAAATGGCAACCCACTCCAGTATTCTTGCCTGGAAAATCCCATGGACAGAAGTGCCTCAGGGGCTATAGTCCATGGGGTCACAAAGAGACACAACTTAGCAACTAAACCACCACAAACATTAATGACTATGACTATATTTTATTGTTCTGTATATATGTCTATATTAGGGCCAAGATTTTGTTTTATTCATACTTGTGATGTCTCAAATACTGAATATATATATATATATGAAACTCCAATACTTTGGCTACCTGATGCAAAGAACTGACTCATTGGAAAAGACCCTGATGCTGCAAAGGACTGAAGGCAGGAGAAGGGGATAATGGAGGACAAGATGGTTGGATGGCATTACCGACTGGATGCATGAGTTTGAGCAGGCTCTGGGAGTTGGTGATGGACAGGGAAGTCTGGCGTGCTGCAGTCCACGTGGTTTCAAAGATTCAGACATGACTGAGCAACTGAACTGACTGAGTGGTATCAACAACTATGAGGGATTCCCTGGTGCCTTAGCAGTAAAGAATCTGCCTGCAAATGAAAGAGATGTGTGAGGAGATGCAGGTTCAATCCCTTGGTGAGGAAGGTCTTCTGGAGAAGGAAATGGCAACCCACTCCAGTATTCTTGCCTGGAAAATCCCATGGACAGAAGTGCCTCAGGGGCTATAGTCCATGGGGTCACAAAGAGACACAACTTAGCAACTAAACCACCACAAACATTAATGACTATGACTATATTTTATTGTTCTGTATATATGTCTATATTAGGGCCAAGATTTTGTTTTATTCATACTTGTGATGTCTCAAATACTGAATATATATATATATATGAAACTCCAATACTTTGGCTACCTGATGCAAAGAACTGACTCATTGAAAAGACCCTGATGCTGCAAAGGACTGAAGGCAGGAGAAGGGGATAATGGAGGACAAGATGGTTGGATGGCATTACCGACTGGATGCATGAGTTTGAGCAGGCTCTGGGAGTTGGTGATGGACAGGGAAGTCTGGCGTGCTGCAGTCCACGTGGTTTCAAAGATTCAGACATGACTGAGCAACTGAACTGACTGACTGGTAATATATGTGTGTGTATATATATATTTATATATTATATTTTATAGAAATTAAATATTTACTTATATAAATTTATTATTTATATTTTATTTTATATTTTAATGTTTTGATATTTATATCATTTATTTATAAATTATATATTTATATAAATGCATATTATTTGTATTTATAAATATATTAAATATTATATAATATAATTATACATTATATAGTATATATATCATCATTGCCATTTTCAGCTTTCTTGGCAATATGTGGTTCATTTCAGATGATGACATTATTTGAAGAAGATAACATTTTGGAAAGGATAGGAATGAACCTTTTTAATCTGAATAGTCAGAGATATTCCCCAAAGCCATCCAAAGAAAGCAGGTTGCAGATTTCTGCCATTAGATACAATAACTTGATCTGTGTGTTTGGATAGTATTATAAAATAGCACATAATGCAGATATTCTAGGTCTCAGTCTATTTCTATGAAGTAATGAGGTTTGGACATTCCTAAATACATATATTCCTCCCTTATGAGGATGACAAAATGTCAGCGCTGTCCATTTTCACAAAGGTCAGGGTGTTGCCATGAAAACCAGGGACAAATAAGTAAAAATAAACTGATCATGTTAATATGTGATCACTTCTTTGGATGAGGAATTCTAAATTAAAAAGAGGATAAGCTATAAACTATATATCAAATGTACTTAATGAAAGCATAGGAAAAAAAAGATGCTTTAAAGAAATTCACAATTTATTTTCAAGAGCAACTGTTGGTCACAGAGGTAAACTCCTCAATGACAAATGGCTAGAAAAATCAATTTACTTCTATAAAAAAAGGCCATTTGTCTCCTTGTAGAATCCCTGTGACATTGTTTGGCCTTTTATAAATGATCAGTCTGAATAATGTCTATGGTTTACAAATTCCCTAACTACATCACTGATTATGTACCAATGAATATGCTTTACCCTGTGGAAATAGACACTCTTACCATTTTAACAAACATTTTAACCTAAATAAAACTGGCTCTTTCATGCTTTGTCAAGGGCATAGCGAAAACCAGTCGACCCCATGAATAGTAGCTGCACCAAGCTCCTCCGTCCATGGGATTTTCAAGGTAAGAGTACTGGAGTGGGTTGCCATTTCCTTCTCCAATTAGTAGATAACTGGTCAATTAAAACATAGGATTTTCCTTATAACACATGGTGACTTTATTAAGAAAATTTCTACACATGCACAATTGCATTTTATGATTCAACTTGCCACGCTGTAGAAGTATAGAAAGCTACAACAAAAATATGGGCTTAATTTTGGAGCCACATAAAAACTCATATAATGTCATTGATAGGAAGGATATATAACTCATTCTCAGCTAACAAATATGTGAATAGAGTTTAGTACCACTTTATTAATGTAGTTTTACATTGCATTTTATTCCTAAGCAAGGATATTTCCATTTAAATGTCAACTAAATATATTTTGTTTACAAGTGTTATTTAGACAGTCTTGGTAAAAGTGGAGTACTTATGTTTCATTTATAGTGCACTGTTATTCACACTAAATGCATTTTAGAGTGCAGACATTTGAACTGCTTGTCATTTTATTATTTCTACTTTGCATATTTTAATTACCAGTATATTTCATATTGTGCATGGAACCTCTTTTTAAACTGCAATCATATGCTTCTCAGTTCACATCTTTCTAATCTCATCATTATTACTGATAGAATATCCCTAAAATTTGAGAAATTCTGATTCATTTACCTGATTTATTTATGTACTTGAAAGAAACCTGGTATCCTCACTTCTTCATTCCCCTCGAGATTATCATCTTGTTCTCTTTTCTAAAACTCTCATTCTGAACCTAGGCTGTCTCTTAGGTTGACTTTCACTCAACTGGACTACTCAGGCTCTAATTCTTTAGTCAAAGAGGTAAGAAGGCAGACGTGACATGATTTGGGTTTTCTGAGATGGAGTCACTTATCAAAAATAAATTTCTCATAGTTTATCTCTTGAGCCTGAAATTATATTACCTGTGCTTGTTCCATTGAGAAGCTGTGTGTCTTTTGTAAAGAGCCTAGATTTTGCAGTTAGAACTGACCTGTGTTCAACATTTTGAAATGCTTCAGCATATGTTAATACTTCGCTTCTTTAATTGGGTGTGTACACTAAGTTATATGCTTACAGTTCAAGCATTATTCCGTTTTTGTTATGCTGCTATAAAAGTTAAAAAAACATTTCGTTGACAATGTTATCTACACTGGCACGCGGAAAGTTTTACTGTACAGTCTCAGGTTACTTTAACACATAATTTATGCCACTCAGGAGCATACACCCCTAGATGTGGTTAGGCAGGATTTTAAAGATACAAACCCTGGGTCCTCTCTTCTCAGGAGGCTAGGACAAGACAAGTATCATCATGTTCAGGTGCACTAGAGGATTTTTAACCTAGCATAATGCTGAAAGTGGTCTTTTTTGGTGAAAAGAATACTGCTCAATCTATACACCTAGGTCAGAATAGGGTAAGGCTTTGTCTCATTTTAGTGACAGGGATATGAGACAGGCAAACAGAACCTGACATACTAACACTCTTTGAAGTGATGTTCTCAGAGGAGGGGAGAGTGTTCTGCTGTGCCATCAATCCAACACATGACTCGACTAGACTGTTACATGAATTCCTTTTAGAATATTTTAATACCTGCTAACAGTTATCCTTTCATGCAAGGCCCTTGTTAAATGGTATAACTAAATATAAGAATCAACTGAGATAGTAAAGGGAAATACCCATTTAATGTAAGTTGCTGCAAGCTTACACTGAATTTGGCATCTGAGATCATAAACTTGAACTAGGATGTGATCATGGGAAGTGAACAAGTACTCTAAACTTTGGGATCTCATTTTCCACTCTATAAAATAAAAGGTACCAGGAAATTTATAAATGTCCTCAGTATTTAAAAACAATTCCAATAACTGAGACATTTAGAAATATTTTAAAATTGTTTTACAAAATACGTATCTAGGAACCTGAACAAATTATCTTTTGCTTTTACTTAAAAATAGATATCCAGAGATCATAAATATCCTTAAATTGTGCCACCAAAATCCTAATTGTAACGATTTACTAAATTTATTTAATCTCTGGCCTAACCTTACTGATATCTCACAATGAAGGATGAAAACTTAAGACTATGAAAACTAACGAGGCCCTTTTCACATTAAAATGTAAGTTGATTTAGAGGGAAAAGTCCTTTGCACTAATGGTAGTTCTAATTTCTATTTTGGAGTTATTGAAAGAAATAGCTTAGATTGAAGACATTCCAAACTGTAAAATGAAACCTAGACAATACGAACAAATTATATCACTATAACAATTTTCTATCTAATGCCAGAGATCTAGGATTCTAGATTTATTGCTATTACATAAGTAAAATAGTGATCAAACTGTTAGTCTATGTATCTAGTTTCTATGGATACTTCTATTTATTTCTCTGTTCTTCAATTGATAATGGTAGCTTGGTAGTGTCATTTAAAAAGAACATTAAAATCCCAAGTGTTATCATAATTCTATCAGTAGTGAATTTCCCCACACCTCTATCTTCTCCTCTAGTCAAGAGATGTAGTGAGTCCTGGTATTGTAGCTTTAATAATATATCCTGATTTACATCCATTTGCTACTATAAATTTGATGGAGACATTTTTCATCAGTTAATGAATATAATTTTCACAATTCTTTCTTTAACTTGCATAAAGTATTGGTAGTTATAATTTTAAGTGCAAATTATGAAACCAACTAATGGTGTTCAGCCCTACAGATTAGAGGAATTTCTATACAGTCATTTAAAATTTAAATAGTTTCCATGTCCCCATTGCTTGAATTTATAAATGGATGAAGGGTTTAGGAACATAAATTGAGCATTCATTCCTATTTCTCATTGACTTGTTCTTATCTCATTATAATCTTGGAATTTCAAAAAGTGTTTAATTCTGCCAGGTGAAGAAAGTCCTCAACACATGACACAGTAATTAGATAGTTAATTAACCACTGTTAAACTATAAGTTGTAAGGTAGAACAGGGCTTCCTTTATGGATCAGCAGTAAAAGAATCTGCCTGCAAAGAAGGAGACACAGCAGACACTGGTTGGATCTCAGGTTCAGGAAGATTCCCTGGAAGAGGCATGACAATGCACACCAGTATTCTTGCCTGGAAAATTCCATGGACAGAGGAGCCTGGTGGGCTATGGGCCATGGGGTCGCAAAGAGTTAGACACGACTGAAGTGAATGAGCATGTACAGAAGATAGAACCTTTGTTCTTAAATTTGAGGAAAAAAACTGTTGGATGTTTTAAGATGATAATTAGAAGAAAGTTGTAAATCTGGTGTTATTTTCATCATTAGTTAGATTAAATTTTTTGAGAAAACCCTACTATAAAAACATGATTAATGTTTAATCAACTACTGTATGAAACAGAATTAATTTAATGCAGCCAATCTTTGCTTTTATGCTCTCCACAAAGTAAGCAGTATCAATATTGATAAAATTTATGCTTCTCAAAACAATTTTCAACTTCCTGGCAAGGCCAACTAAAAATGTTTCAAATATTCCTTCTCACTTCTTTAAATGATCTCACTGAAAACAGAATTAGTGTAATCATTGCTGCTGCTGCTAAGTTGCTTCAGTCGTGTCCGACTCTGTGCGACCCCATAGATGGCAGCCCACCAGGCTCCACCATCCCTGGGATTCTCCAGGCAAGAACACTGGAGTGGGCTGTCATTTCCTTCTCCAATGCATGAAACTGAAAAGTGCAAGTGAAGTCACTCTTCACGACCCCCTGGACTGCAGCCCACCAGGCTCTTCCATCTATGGGACTTTCCAGGCAAGAGTACTGGAGTGGGGTGCCATTGCCTTCTCCAGTGTAATTGTTCTGTCTATAAATCTCTCTTTCTCTCATTCTCTCCCTTATTTTCTGTCTCCTTTGCTCCCACCTTCCCTCCTTCAATTCCCAGTCCTTTCACTTGAAGAAAAATTAGAGCTGGCTTCTATTATCAAAATCTATGCATCAGTATTAAAGTACTTGAAACAAATATAATCTTTCACATGCCTCTTCATGCTGAAAAAAAGGTACTGAAGGCTCTAAAGCTGTTGTACATGAATAATGCCACTGGATATTTCTGTCTTTCACACAAACTAAGGCATTTTTTTTCCCTTGATTTCCACTGACTATTCTCTTTTTCTTTTTTTCTGCATGTTTCTTATGCTTTTTCCACCATATTCTTGGACATCATTTTTGTTTGTTTTGCTTCATATTCTCTTCTTGGATAAGATGATATACTTCTAAATAATGAAATTGCTTGTGAAGTCCATGTTCTACTTCTGAATTTTCTCTCAACCATCAAACCCTACTTTCTAATTGGTCATCAGAAACTTGAGGATGTCTTATCAACCCTTCAGATACAACTACTCCCAAACCAATTTATCCTTTCAGACTTTTCCTTAAATCCCTCATTCAGACCTAACATCCTTCCCTCAGGATGTGGGATTACCATATGCTGAAATGAAGTTGAACACTTTGGAACCATAAAAAGAGGAACATACTTTGGAAGGAATGGAAGAACTCATCTAAGCAAATGGCTTTCAACTATGTGTACTTACTACTGTGTGCACAGATATATGTTTGTGAACTTGAGTCAGAATTCTCTGTCCAAATATAATCTTAGACGAAGTTCTATATAAGAAAGAGAGATAGGCTTTGTTCTATTTGAAATAGGACGGTAAATAAAAAAAGGTAAAACTCTCAACTGGTTGCTACCCTTCCTCCTGCAGTTTAGCAGCCCCCAAGGATAGTTTTTAGAAATCTCTAGTTGTCATTGGAACACCATTTAGAACTCAGTTAGCCAGCTGATCCCTTTATTCTACAGATGGAAGTCTTGGGGTCTAGCCAGACCCGGGTCACAATGCTATTAAGTAGAAAATCTGGGCCTGGACCCAAGTCCCAGGCGCTATACACACTAAGCTGCCTGATGTCAGTCAGACACCTCTCAAATTGACTTGAGTACACTGGTCACTGACTTAACTGCCCTGGAACGAGGTTGTCAGTGTCCCTTAGCACCTCATTTGATTTCTATCAAACTATTCAGCTGAATAAACTTCCAGCCCTAACCACCCACAAATACACACATGCTCTGATAGGTAGACTTTTTTTTTTTTAATCATATTCCATTTTTCACTCTATGTCTTCAAAGTATCCTAAAGCTGTGGTGAAAAAGAAGATGTAAAGAGGCTACCTCACCTCTCAGATATAGCTTGTGAGTGAGTCTCATGCTGTTTCTACCAGCTTAGCTTTTTGGCAGCCCTCTCCAGTATCCCTGCCTGGAATACCACATGGACAGAGGAGCCTGGTGGGCTACAGTCCATGGCATCACAAGGAGTTGAACATGACTGAGTGACTAAGTACACACACACACACACACACACACGCTTTTTGTATTTTCTCTCACATGACACATCCATTAAAGAAATGTGTATCTCCAATGCCTTAATCTACTTCCTAACAAAACTTTTCTGCCTCCTCTTTCACATTGTTGCTAAATGACTCACTGAACACCTCGCCATGATGCAAAGGTAGTCTACACTATTGGAGAAACAAAGGAAAAATTATCTTTCCCCAGTTGATTGAGTGTGAAGCTTTTGAAATGTTTCTTGAATGCTCTTCTAATTCTTCACCATCCTTCTTCTAATTATCTCATTTTGGAACACTGAAAATTCATCCAATGAAGAAACCCTCCAAACACCAATCCAAACATGCTGCTACAATGATAAAATTCTATGGCCATCCTTGACTGTGTGAAGGAGATCCAATTACATTCATTTTCTTCAAAGATCTAGTGCCATGTTACCCCTAGTCTTAATCCAGCTCAGACACCACCTGCTTTAGGTAGCTCTTGCGGAACAGACGGAATAGTTTCATCTGTATTCTTCTATATCACTCTAATAATTTATAGAGTAAATGCAAGACTATCTGTTTTGTTTATGTTTGAGTTTGGGGGATATAAAACTCATGAATAAGATCTTGCTACTGCTAAGTCGCTTCAGTCATGTCCAACTCTGTGTGGCCATGTAGACGGCAGCCCACCAGGCTGCCCTGTCCCTGGGATTCTCCAGGCAAGAGCACTGGAGTCGGGTGCCATTTCTTTATTTCTTCCTGTATACCTTTCCCTCCAGTGGTTGTTTAATAAATATTTTGGGGGATTGAAAATGCACTACATTTAATGAATGAATCCCTGAATTGTGGATGGCAGCTCTATTTAATTTCCCTTTGCCATATTAGAACACTTGGCATTATTCCTACTTGAATTGTCAGTTAACCTTTGTCTCTCAAAGTTAAATCTTCCTCCACTAAGAATAGATTATCTAAGGCTGAGGGCTTGTGAAACAAAGGTCAGATATACCAAAAGGAAGGAAAAAATAGCAATGACTTAAGTTGTAAATACTGTTTTCATTTTTTGTCATGGGTTTCCTATTTTATATATATAAAAAAAAATCAGAAGTTTCAGGAAGCTTCCATAAAGTGCTGTCAATTGATTTAACACATCTTTACACCTTTATTTTGTGCAATTTTAGCAATTTCTCTCCTAGGTCATTCAGCATATTTTAATGTGGCATTTGCTAAGCCTTCTGGAGGTATCTTACTCTAAAAATATTCAAACATGGATTTTTTTCTTTGACTGTTTGAATGGCTGATATCAATAGGGAACTGGACTTTAGCTCCAAAGAGTCAATGCTACCTGAAGCTAAATGATAATATCAATAATAATACAAAAATAATATCTCATGTGGATAACTGATATTTTCTCAAACTTATTTAGTGTCAGCACACCATTTTTGGACTTCCCTGTGGCTCAGATGGTAAAGCATATGCCTACAATGTGGGAGACCTGGATTCAATCCCTGGGTTGGGTATTGGGGTTGGAGAAAGCAATGGCAACCCACTCAGTACTCTCGCCTGGAAAATCCCATGGACGGAGGAGCTTGGTAGAGTTGGAAACGACTGAGTGTCTTCATGTCACGCCATTTTTAGAAAACTGCTGTTTTTTTTCTTTTATTATTTTAAACATATAATCTGAATAAAAATTGTACTGCTCATTTAAACACAGATTCCAGACAATTACCCTAACTACTCCCAATACTTCCAGACTGTTGTGTTTACATGTCTCCTCTGTAGAAAATATGCACCAGACACAGAACATGAGCAGAGCAGAATAAATAATTCTAAATTATTAAATGAATTTTATACAAAACACATTTAATTTACAGAGTAAAACTTATTTTCTGATAGGCAACATTAAGCATAAAATTTTCTTCCTGTTAAAACTTTTATATACCTAAATATGAGTTTTATAACCATTCCTGCCATGTAGGCTGACATTAATACCACCATTTACTGTAAAAGCACAAATGAATGGAATTAGGTATCTCTATGAGTATGCCACAGATGAATATTTCCTAAGGAATGTTCTCTGTACATGGTCAATAAAAATAGTATTTCACAGCTCATTTTTTCCTCTGGTAAGTTCATTAAGCACTATAGGAATTTGAGTGTATAAGAAGCACAGTAAAGATGTGTGATGCCTAATTCCAGTCCCAATGCTGGTGAAGAGACATTTTTAATTATGAAAAGAAAGTGGGAAAAGCTGTAGAAGAGATAATTTGAAGTTTTTAGGGGGACAGTTTCCCTATTGACACCTGATTACAATACTCACCTTCTTTTTGGGCCTTATCAAGGACAGATATAATATCCCTTACAATCAACATAAGAGTTAACTGAAAGATAGGAATTTTCAACACCTAAAGAGTAAGTACAATCTGTTTGAAACTTTGCCTAAAGCCAATGTGAAAAGCAGCCAATCAGCCATTCAAATGTCTCCATAAGCAGGAGAAGCTATAAAGTTCAGAGTATGTCTCACTGTTTTAAAGTTTGTTTGCTTTTTATTCTTTCCCCAGCCATTCAAAATTAATATATAGATGTTGATTGGAAAAAAAAAGGTGAAGGAGTTCACAAACAGAATGGAGGCAGCAGCAGAAAAATCTTGCATGCTAGGAATGAGACGAGCAATTGCAGAGTAATCTCAGGAACCCTTGAAAACTGTGCAGCCTAGCAGAAAATGATTTATTTAACAAGGAGCCAGTAAAATATAGTTGACCTTGAACGATATGGATTCAAATTGCATGGATTATCAACAGACAAGCACTATAGCACCGCATGATCTTGGGTTGGTTGAATCTGAGGATGTGGAACCTCAGATATGAAGGAACCTAGAATATGGAAAGCCCTACTATAACATTATACTCTGATTTTCCATAGCTCAGAAGTCAGCATCCTTAGCCTCCATGTTGTTCAAGGGTCAACGGCATACAAGGATGTGAGAAATAAGGAATAACCAAGATTTTGGCCTCAATCATTCATCATAAGCGAAACAAATCGCCAGTCCAGGTTTGATGCAGGATGCAGGATGCTTGGGACTGATGCACGGGGATAATCCAGAGAGAGGGTGTGGGGCGGGAGGGTGGAGGTGGGGGTCGGGATTGGGAGTTCATGTACACTCATGGCTAATTCATGTCAATGTGTAACAAAATGAATACAGTATTGTAAAGCAAAACAAACTAAAAAATAAAAATTAATTAAAAACAACAACAACAAAAAAGAAAATATATTACTGTTTGTATACACAAATAAATTATATGTAGATTTAACTTAATTTCATAGTAAGTTCACAGAGTTCAGGTTTGTTATGATTTTCTTTCTTAATAGACAGAGTTTCAGAAGTCTAGGTTTGAGGTTAGCACAGTATGGCCTATGGGAAAAATGTGGTCCACTAGTTTTTCTAAATGCAAATCAAAACCACAATGAGGTACCATTTCACACCAGTCAGAGTGGCTGCGATCCAAAAGTCAACAAGCAATAAATGCTGGAGGGGGTGTGGGGAAAAGGGAACCCTCTTACACTGTTGGTGGGAATGCAAATTAGTACAGCCACTATGGAGAACAGTGTGGAGATTCCTTAAAAAATTGCAAATAGAACTGCCTTATGATCCAGCGATCCCACTGCTGGGCATACACACCAAGGAAACCAGAATTGAAAGAGACACGTGTACCCCAATGTTCATAGACAAACAACTAATCTCAAAAATATACAAGCAGCTTATGCAGCTCAACTCCAGAAAAATAAATGACCCAATCAAAAAATGGGCCAAAGAACTAAATAGACATTTCTCCAAAGAAGACATATGAATGGCTAACAAACACATGAAAAGATGCTCAACATCACTCATTATCAGAGAAATGCAAATCAAAACCACAATGAGGTACCATTTCACACCAGTCAGAATGGCTGTGATCCAAAAGTCAACAAGCAATAAATGCTGGAGAGGGTGTGGAGAAAAGGGAACCCTCTTACACTGTTGGTGGGAATGCAAATTAGTACAGCCACTGTGGAGAACAGTGTGGAGATTCCTTAAAAAATTGCAAATAGAACTGCCTTATGATCCAGCGATCCCACTGCTGGGCATACACACCGAGGAAACCAGAATTGAAAGAGACACGTGTATCCTCCTACTTTTAATGCCACTGAAAGAGAATACTGTACTGATGATACTTGTTGAGTGAACAACAGAATAATAATAAAGATTCCAGAATCCCGTTGTAAGATAAATCACTCAACTTATATATGCGGGACCTGAGATGGTGAGTGGACACTGGGCTCCAAATACAACTCCAACAACAGAGGACTGAAAACAAGGCTCAAGGGAGAGACAGTAGTTTTTAAGGATTTATCTAGGAAGCTCTTGTGGACTAGCTGGCCCCCTGCCTCCACCTTGCCCGAGCCAGGAAGTTCCTTCATATTCATCTGCTGTGTTGTTGTTCATTTGCTCAGTTGTCTCTGACTCTTTGTCACCACATAGACGGCAGCATGCCCAGCTTCCCTGCCCTTCACTGTCTGCCAGAGTTTGCTCAAACTCATGTCCACTGAGTCAGTGTATGGCCTAATTAAAGTTAAAGAATGAGAATGAAGAATGAGACACAAAATTACACATAGATATCTCAAGTAAACATGAGACTGAAACAGTAGCAGATATTATAAGAACATGAGAGGAAATCCCACTGACATCCAAGATAATAAAGTACAGTCATACGCCATGGAAAAGGAAATCAGGATCGCTAAGGCCTAGCCCGAACTACTCTCTCTCAGAGGCTACGTGGTTTCCATCTCTGTCCTTTCTTCCTTCTCTTCTGTTTCCCAGACCACCCTCTGAAACTCCCCTCTCTCTTTTTCTTTCTTTTCCCTCATTCCTTCTCTCTTTTTTCTTTTTCTCACCTCTGCCTTTTTTGTTTCTCCTTCTCTCTTTCTTTCCCTGCCACAAACCCAGTATTTTTCACTTGCAGTTGGTTCAACATGCAGTATTTAAATCAATATATCTTTTTAGCCCATTACCCAAGAAAGTAATTGGCTTAGTATTTCACTGTTGTAAGTACAGTTCCCAGACAGGAGCAGGTTTTACCCCGGGTCATTTGTATTAACCAATGGATTGGCCTTCCTAGGTATGAAACTCAACATCCTTGAAACTATATAAGTATGTTCCTTAGGAAGATATCAGTTGCTTTCCTACAGCTTCATGCACAAGTATCCACCAAACGGGAAGCTCTTGGAACCCCTTACAATCAGGAATTTATGCAGGCTTCCTCATGTAAGAGTGATCAATTATTAACTCCATTTCTAGCCCCTCCCCTGTCTCTGGAGAATGAGGGGTGTTGTCTTGGTCTTTCTGGTGACCAGCCCCATCCAGGAGTTACCAGCAAGCACACCCAGTGTTTCATCATTTAGGAACTTATAAGAGTTTAGGAGCCCTGTGTCAGGGACTGGGGACCAAGACCAATATTTATTTCAGTTTCTATTATCTCACAGCCACATAGAGTCAAATGTTTTCATCCAAGTGCTTCACTCTGCCCACTCTCTGTTGAGTACAAAAGATCTCTCCACTTCTGATCCCCGTTTTGCTGATCATTATAAGAGCAAGTGATAAAATCAGTGCAATATAAGAGAATAAAAAGAGAACAAGAATTTATTCAAGTTGAAGGTGAAAACTGAATATAAAATAAAATATTTTAAGTACTGATTTAAAAATGAGGAAATTAAGAGAAAAAGGCTTATAAGAAGAACTTGGACCCAGGAGGAAAATAACCAAGTACAGTTGTATATAAATGTATATGAAAGGTCACTGTAGTGACTGAGGTGAACTGAGATTCACCTCAGTGAATCTGAGGTGAATCTGAGGTGAAACTGAAGTGAACTGATCCAATTGAGACTTGATAACAGTCACTTGGAAAAAGATAGTTCAGAGCTTCAGGGAGAGTGATAAGGCTAGTCCTGTGTAGGGACCAATTTTTCCTGTTTTCAGAAAGAGTGGAAAATAGTCCCCTTTGTTTTTCTTCTCTGAGTTGTTTGTGTCTCTTTCTTCCACTGTATAAACTTCTCAAAGACAAGAATGGCATCTTTCACTTTGGCACACAATAAACAAATAAACGCATTGAATTTGTTGAAGTAGGAGAAAGAAGAGGTTATCCCCAGGGCTCAGCAATAAAGAATCGCCTGCAGTACAAGATCAACAGGAAGACATGGTTGGATCGCTGGGTGAGGAAGATCCCCTGGAGTAGGGCATGGCAACCCACTGCAGTATTCTTGCCTGGAGAATCTCCATGGACAGAGGAGCCTGGCGGGCTACAGTCCATAGGGTCACAAAGAGTTGGACACAACTGAAGTGACTTGGCACACATGCATGCAGGAGAAAGAAAAGAGAGACAAACAGCTGGAGATGTCAAAGTGAGAATCATATTTAGATTAATTATTGTCCTAATTGAGCTCTAATATTGATTTGTTGAAGAAGCAAGACGAAGGGCTTCCCTGGTAGCTCAGACTGTAAAGAATCTGTCTGCAATGCAAGAGACCCAGGTTCGATCCCTGGGTGGGGAAGATCCGCTGGAGAAGGGAATGACAACCCAATCCAGTATTCTTGCCTGGAGAATCCCATGAACAGAAGAGCCTGGTAGACTGCACAGACAATGGCTCGCACAGAGTTGGACACGACTGAGCGACTGATTTTTTCTTGATCCTGTGCGTTTTGAGGATCTTAAGTGTGAAATAGACTGATGTGTTTGCAGCTGTATCTTAGCTGGCTACTCTGGTACTTGCTTGATTTTAACATACATATCTGTGGCCAGTGACCAGTGGGGGAAAGGAAGGCAGATTTAATAAATACTCCAAGAGGAAAAACTATACTATTTTGAATGAACTGAGTACACACACATACTGAGCTAGAAAAGAACTTCATTGTCATGAAGTCAAAGGGTGATATAATTGATGTTATGAGAAAAGTTGGGAATAAAAGACTGTAATGATCTAAAAATGAATGCGATGGGAAGGACATAACATGATGGAAAAGAACAGCTTTTTAGTCAGAAAATTTGGGTTCAAGTTCAAATTTTCCTAGAATATTGGCTATGAATTTTTGCAACCGTCAGTTTTTTTCATCTTTAAAATAGAGGAAATACTAATATTTTACTTACTTATTGTCATTAATACTTATTATTAATATTGTCTTTATAGTAATAATTGTCAATATTGTAATACTACTTACATTAATATTGTCATTAATTACTTACTGACTAATTAAATGTGATAATGTGTGTTTTCTTTTTTAAGATATATTTAGATTCAAGAACCTGAAATCCATTTACTAATTCAAATAAAATAAGAATATATTTTAAAAGAAATAAAGAAATTAAGAGCTAATCAAAAGAGTATAGCCTTTCTCATAAAATTTGAAAGTCACTGTGACTATTCTCCTTATCTGCCTTTCTCTCCCTATAATCTTGTGTCTGTCATCAAGTCATTTCTCTGAATTCCTGTGGCCTTTTTTTTTTTTTAAGCCAGGAGTAATATAAAATCTGATTACAACAAGAAGTTCATTAACTATATAACAAAAAGTTTTAAGGTAGAACAGATCCAGAGCTTTGCTGTGCTGCCATGGACCCAGGTTGTTATCTTTATGCATGTCTACCTCAGCTTATGGTGGCTCAGAGGTTAAAGCGTCTGCATTTAATATGGGAGACCTGGGTTCGATCCCTGGGTCGGGAAGATCCCCTGGAGAAGGAAATGGCAACCCACTCCAGTATTCTTGCCTGGAGAATCCCATGGACGGAGGAGCCTGGTGGGCTACAGTCCATGGGTCGCAAAGAGTCGGACACGACTGAGTGACTTGACTTTTTTGACTTAAGCTGGTCACTTCCAGAATCCCTAGGTAGATACCTCAGTCTTAAGCATCAGCTGTCTACAGAAAGAAAAAGGGTTGTCTTTCCTATACATTTCTTTTTAAGAGCAGTGACCACTCATTAGGTAATCTCAGCAATATTTTGTTTGTAAACTATATGTGTGTTAGTCACTCAGTTGTGTCTGACTCTTTGTGACCCCATGGAGTATAGCCCACAGGCTCCTCTGTCCATGGAATTCTTTAGGCAAGAATACTGGAGTGGGTTGCCATTCCCTTCTCCAGAAGATCTTCCTGATCCAAGGATTGAACTCAGGTCTCCTGCATTGCAGGCAGATTCTTCACCATCTGAGCCACCAGAGAAGGTGTAAACTATATATTAATGTACAAATAGTTTTGAATACATTCTATTGAAGTATTCTGATAGAAATATGCCAAAGATTAAATGTATTAAATTTTTTAAAAAGTATGAAATCAGATAAAAGGTTGCAAAAAAATCTGAATTTCACTCTGAGACTTACTTCATTGATAGATAAGAATTTATACAATCATTTATAAACTGTTTATAGATTTGTAGAAATTTTATACATTTAAAATACCTTTCATATTAAAGTTGATTGTAATTGTTGCTATAGGGAACTCTAATTTGAATAAAGAATATATCTAAAAATATCACAAGGCATTCAGAAATACACAAAAATAAGAGTGACATAAAGTCAAATGTAAGTGCCAGAGGGTGCGTCAAGGAGGTCTACCTTAATACAAGGGTGAGAATTAAGATAAACTTTATAAAGTGGTATTTGATCTCAAGAAGTTAGACCAGAGGATAAGTTGCACATGCAGGAGAGACAGAGTAAGCAAAGACTTGCAAAAAGCAAAGTTTTAAATCCATGAATTATGTTAGGAGATCAACAGAAATTTTATTTTACAATGAGAGTAACAATAATAGTTAGCCTGGATTTTGATCTGGAATGTCCTACGGTCAGGTTAAGAAGTTTCAACTGTATATTTGGAAGCCAGAAACTATCAAGTTACTTGAGGAAGACTAATGTGTTTGGGAAAAAGAGTTGATCTGCAGTATGTTGGGGAACTTGGAGCTCTGGAGACTCTCTGCAGTAGTCTGAGCAAATTCATGTTATTTCAACTAGAGTTGAATAGGAATGAAAATGAGAGCTCAAATCCATGAGACAGCTCCAGGTTGTAAAAGTATAAAACTTAATAGTCTGGATATAAAGAAAAGGTAATAACTTTTAAGCCTTGGTAACTGGAGGAAAGGTAATGCTTTTACTAGAAATTTGGTAGAAGGAAGAGAAATTTTGAAAATGAAATGAGTTGTTTAGATTTGGGTCCAACGTGTTTGAGATATTGAAAGGAATTTCAGTGACAGATTTGGAAAATCCAGGTCTGGAGTTTGGGAGAAAATTTGACTAAGTTTAGAAATTTTAATGTTACCACCGTATTGATAATAATAAAGAGTATAAGAAGATAAAAGTGAAATCAAAACAATTAATGATGAACAAATAATAAGTACTAGTTCCTTTCTCTGTTATTGTAACAGCATCATATGATGTTTGCAGTTTTCACATGAATTTTTACATCTTGTTTTAATTGATTCTCTTAGAAATGTGTCCCAAAGGTGTAAACATCATTGTTTTACAGTTTGTGAGACTTATGCTCAAAGAGATTAGATAATTCGCCCCAAATTGAACAGTCCAAAGGCACAGAACCTGTAATACTTGTGCTTATTTTAGGACTCAAACTATCACCTTTAGTTAATTCTAAATTGAATTAACTGAAGCTAATACAAGATCTTTGGGTTCAAAAATATTGTTAAATAAGTGAAATAAATGTGTATATTCATGAGATCTAATAATAATCCAGGACTTCTATATTTAATGAAATAATCTAAACATCTTTGTTGTTACCTTCCAATTTAAATCAGTCAAAGTTTATTCATTCTGATTCAATGCAGTATAAAATGCATTAAAATTCAATGCAGGATAAATGAGTTGTTTGCTGTGAAAATTCACAAGCGAATACACAGTCAAATTGACATGAACTGAGATATAGCATGTGGGATATCTGTTGTTGGCAAATTAAACCAACTAAATATTTCATGGATTTTACTAAAATTCAAAGTTTAAAAGCACTTTGTTAGACAGATCATGAGTAAATTTTATTTAGAAACCAGAGCATCACTTTGCTTTCTTATTACACTTTTCCAAAATCCCAAAGGGTTAGAAACAAGTAGTAAAACTATATTCAGTATCAATTTGCTTATAAGGACATCTGTGTCTTCTGCTTTGCTTATTTACATCTTAAGTTTTTGTATTTACAAAATTTGACTACTCAACCAGCAGATGTCTTTTTTAATGCTTTATTTTTAACCCATTGGGTTTCTACTTTATACCATGAATTTACAGATATATGTATCAGTTCAGTTCATTTCAGTCGCTCAGTCGTGTTTGACTCTTTGCGACCTCATGAATTGCAGCACGCCAGGCCTCCCTGTCCATCACCAACTCCCAGAGTTCACTCAAACTCATGTCCATCGAGTTGGTGATGCCATCCAGCCATCTCATCCTCTGCCGTCCCCTTCTCCTCCTGCCCCTAATCCCTCCCAGCATCAGAGTCTTTTCCAATAAGTCAACTCTTCGCATGAGGTGGCCAAAGTATTGGAGTTTCAGCTTTAGCATAAGTCCTTCCAATGAACACCCAGGATATATGTATATATATGTATAGTTTTACAAGTGGTTCAGTGGTATAGAATTCACCTGCCAATGCAGGATACATGGGTTCAATCCTTGGGTCAGGAATATCCTCTGGAGTAGGAAATGGCTGCCCACTCCAGTATTCTTACCTGAGAAATCCCATGGACAGAGGAGCCTGGCAGACTACAATCAATGGGGTCACAGAGTTGGACATCACTGAGTGACTGAGTACACACACATATATATATGAGTATATATACACATGTTTATATATATAACTAGATATGTATATATGCATGTATATTTGTGTGTATATTTTATATATGTTGTAAGACACTCGTTTCTTAAAACTACATTTTTACATAGATAGGTGTATAGGGCATTTGCTCCTTAGAATGAAACCACATTTTTCTCTACCCTTCCCTTGGAGATGACCCATCTTTACTAGGCCTATAGAAGGCCTTAGTAGGCTGGTTTTAAGGGCAGTAGCTGTCCACAACAGTTAACATTTCTTAATATTCATTAATTTGTTTTGAGTAGCAACTCAACTTTGTAAATGGTTTCTGCCAGAAAAAGCTCTAATTAGAGGAATTAATTAGGACTTGGAAAGGTGAACAGGGATTTGTAGCATTTGGAAGGAGTGCTGTTTCCTGTTGAGAAAAATACCTCCCAGAGAGCTTGAGCTACAGGTTGCCTGTACACCAGGTAGAAAGATAATGGAGGGTTTCAAGTCCCAAGGGCACAAAAGAGTGGAGGTGTATATTGTTCAGGTTAGCTCAAGGCATCTTGCAGATCACAGCACACCTAGGCCTTTGCTTGGTGGAATTTATCTTTTAAAAGATCTTGTTCCCAACATTCAAAACCCACATTTAACCCCAGTATAAAGTTCAACTCATTTAAACAAGAATGATCTGATATGGAAACTATTTTCCATGGTCAGTGTGCTGCTTCTTTCCCTCTGGGTTACCTCCATAATATCCCTGCCACCAGAAGCCCAAAGGAAGCAGCTGTTCTGAATATGTACAAACAAAAGAAGCTGTTACTATAGCAACCATAGAACTCTGTGGAAAAGCTCTCCTTTAACACTAGCCAGTCCCTCCTCTCTTCACCCTCCCTCTTCTCCTTGCGTGCACCAGTGTAGACTGCCCTTGGACAAAAATGATGATTGGTGATTTGACTGCACCTGACAGGGTGGAGCAGGGTGAACACTTCACTTTGCATTTACACTTTGCAAGAGCTGGAAGACTTGCTCCTGGCCAAAACTTATTATGAAAGGGCTGCAGAATTGATACTGGACCACCTGCTTGCTTGATTCCCTGATTCTTCTTTATCCTCCTAAAAAATACTGCTGCTGTCTCACTTTCTACATTGATGAAACAATGCTATCTCTTTCACTTCTGCTTTTTCTATCAGCTTTTCTCCCATGTCCATGTGCCTGGAGCCCACAGCATGGCTGAATACCATATGTAGACTGTTAATTCTGCAGTTGCTACTGAAAAGTATGAAAGATAAGGACAATTTTGTTTTCAGAGGTAAAGGAGTGGCGCTAGATACTCAAGGTTATCATTGTATTTCTCCACATGGTTGAAAATGCACACATATTTTATTAAGATTAACCTAGCTTCAGTAAACCTGTCTAAAATAAATAAAATTGAAGTCATTTCACCTGTTTTTTTTTTTTTTTTTTTTTTTTTTTACTCTACAACACTGTATTGGTTTTGCCATACATTGACATGAATCCGCCACGGGTATACATGAGTTCCAATCCTGAACCCCCCTCCCACCTCCCTCCCCGTATCATCTCTCTGGGTCATCCCAGTGTACCAGCCCCAAGCATCCTGTATCCTGTATCGAACCTAGACTGGCGATTAGTTTCTTACATGATAGTATACATGTTTCAATGCCAAGTTTTGTTTTGATTGATGTATCAAAAATATCTTTAATTTTATATTTCTTTTGGTAGTCAGCTTTCATTTCACTAATTGCTTGTACTCCTAAATTAGTTTTGAGATCAATAATTTAGCTACTTAAAATTGGTTTTTAAGTCAGTAATTTAAAACTTGGAACATATTTTGATATAAATATTATTTGCTAACTATCCTGCTAACACAAATCATGGCTGTCTTGCTAAGACCAATCTATTTATCCCTCATACCACTTAAATATTTTATCTTGGCAAGGAAATGCTGTAGGATATTAATCTTCTTTAAAGTATGGCATGATTATTTATAAAAAGACCTACCTTAACCCAACAACATCTTGAAGTACGCTTTCTAACTTGGGACTTAACTCTTAAAATTTGTTTACATGGAAAGTTAAAATCTTAAATTTAAAAAGTAAGGAAGAAATAGTCTTATCGGGATTAAATCTTGTTTTAAAGCTTTATATGTAAAACTATGAAGACAGGTCAACGAAACGAGTTAAAAACTCAGACAATCCAGGTATTTGTGAGGTTTTAGTACATGATGAAAGGAGCTTTCCATGTCTGTGGGGGAAAAAGATGAATTCATTAACAAATAATGTACACCCTTTTAGTACTTATCTGAGGAAAAAATGAATGCACATCTTAAATCCTACATCATAATAAATTCCAAACTGGACAGTTGTTAAATGTAAACTGAAACTACAATCATAGTGAAGACCATGGGAAAAATATTTTCAGAACGTTGGAAAATCACTTCATCTATCAAATTGAAAAGAAAAGCTTATATTTTTGTTCATAGTAATGATAAATGTTTGGAGACCACATATTCTCCTCCATTACTGGAAGGAATATAAATTGGTAAAATTGTATGAAGAACAATTCAGGTATGGCTTTTGAACTTTAAAATATACATATCCTTTAACTCAGTAATTCACCTTCTAAAAATGCATCATGCAGATACAGTTAGACACACCAAGAATTACAGAATACATGGTTATTCACTGCACCAAAAGATTGGGAATTCTGCTTATACTTTTGAATATGATATGGGATAAAACTGGAAAAGACCCTGATGCTGGGAGGGATTGGGGGCAGGAGGAGAAGGGGACGACAGAGGATGAGATGGCTGGATGGCATCACTGACTCAATGGACATGAGTCTGAGTGAACTCCGGGAGATGGTGATGGACAGGGAGGCCTGGCGTGCTGCAATTCATGGGGTCGCGAAGAGTCTGACATGACTGAGTGACTGAACTGAACTGAACCAAACTGATGGGATAAAAATTATTTTACAGTCATGTGATAGAATAAGAGGCAGCTATTAGTGAAAAAGACAGAGAGAGATGAGGGAAGAGAGGTTTTTCATAAACTCTTTATAAACTAATAGGAAACAATCTCAAAGATCAATTGTTAAAATTTTACAAAGCAAAATAAAGAGCTTCAAAGTGCTCACCTGAACTTGCTCCTCAATTTTGAGGAATATCTGGTGTCAACCAAGTATCATTTAATACAGCTATGTGTTCGGTAGTAACTCAACAAACGTTCATTGACACCAAGGATCAGAAATAAACGCATATGCAGCCAACTTGACTGATTGATATCAGACAGACCACATGTCAAGTATCTGTTTAAACTTTTTAAGAGTTACTACAAAATGCTCCATTTTTTTTTTTTTTTACAATTTCAAAGTAGTTAACTTACTTTCTATTTTCCTTGGTATATACAGCATAAAATGCAGTCTCAGTGGTAAAATATTGACATATACACACTACTGCTACATATAAAACAGATAACTAATAAGAACCTACTGTAGAGCCCAAGGAACTCTACTCAACACTTATATGGGAAATGAATCTATAAAGAGTGGTTATGTGTATAACTGATTCAGTTTGCTGTACACCTGGAACTAATACAACATTGTAAATCAACTATACTCCAATAAATTATCTGTAAAAAAGCAAAACAGATTAGCAATTTCCATAAGTCAAACCATTATACTATACACTTTACAAACTATACAGTGTTGCATGTTAATTATATCTCAATAAAATGGGGGAAATTTGCATAAATAAAAGACATACAGTCATAAACATTTTTTTAAAGTACTGTAGAATTGAAATCACAAGGTAGAATTCTCTGATCATTTGCTTTATAAGTTTGACATTCACCTTTTGGATGGGAGCCTGTACAAAATGCTGTGTTCTAAAGTCTCTTTGATAAGAGTTGCCGAAACATGTTTGGACTAGGAATTTTGAGTCCATAAATGTATTTCAGGCATCTGAGGTTTGTTTTTTTTTTAATTGTAATGATATCTTCCCTCATTTTTTTTTACAGATTTCAAGTACATTAAATTTAAAAAGTAATTGAATATTTTGTAGAGTTAAATAAGTTGTCTTGATTTAATGAAATGGTGCTTTCAGAATTATTTACTGTTTTTAGAGATGGTTTACCTCAATCTCTTTTGGCAACCTTTATTCTATTGTGTTATCAGTTACTTAGTAACATTTATGGTTTTTTAAAAATGTTTAGATTCCAGTTTATATATACCAGAAAAGGTTTATTGTTATTTGAAAGCATAATATAAGCTTTGAATCATTATTTCATATTCTTTTATACTGAATTCTCTGTTTAATAAATAAATTTCTATGAGGGTAGAAGGGCTCTTTTTTTAAATAAAATTGCATCCTAAATTTAATGTTTCCCTGAATTAATTTTTAAATTAAATAAATAAATGAGGAAATATTTCTTAAAAAAATAGAATTACTAGATACAAGATCAACCTTAGTATATCATTATGTCATGACACATTTTTGGTGCTTTCTAGATATAAGCCTATCTTTGGAGACTATTTTCTTTAGATGAAATTCATGAGTTGAATTAAACAAGTAGTATTTTTCAAAACAAAAATAATTCTATGTTATCATAAATGTGAAGAATAACAAAGCCAACTATATAAATAGGAGCCAAGCTTAAAATCAGGTCTGTATTGACCATACATTTTTGTTTCATTGTTGAAAAAACTGTTGATTTTTTTAATCAATTCTGAAACGTGGACTTATTAAAAAATATTTTGACAACAAAGAGGTGTTAGACAGATTTGGAATCTTAGTAAAAGGGATTTCATTTCTCTGTGCAAGACTTTTCTTTTACTAATAATCAGTACTTTCACATATACAAAGTACCCTTTTTCCATTTGGATTTTTATTTTGGATTTTAATTGTACATAAACTTGTTTCATGTTAAGGTACATGCACAAATGTGAGTGACTTTAGCTGGTGCTAACAGTGAACTTTCCCAGTTGATAAGGGGCATCAATAATTTCAAGCCGTATGCCCTTTTGTGTCACACACACACACACACACACACACATTCTTTCTTTTTTAAGGATAAAGTGGGATAAAGGAAAGTAAACAAAATATAAAGATTTTTTAAAATAGTCAAAGTGGAGGGAGGAAAATCATATGAAAAGCAGAGAATTTGTTACAAAAGAAAAAAATATGGGAATTTTGTCATCATCATGAATTTCACTTATGTGAAATTTATTCATTTATTATATATTCATTTTCATTATTTATTGGACCAATTCTAAGAAAGAGAATACTATGATCACTCTTCAGTTGTAGTAACCACATCCTCCACTATACTCAATAAACATTTTTCCTGTGCTTACAAGCACCAGTTGTTAGGAAAACAATGTGTTGTCAACAAAGTAGGACCTCTTACCTCCAGCCTCTATCAAGAGGACACTTGAGTACACAGTAAAGTACCTACCATATATAAGAAGCCCTGAAGAGTTAAAAAAATTGAAACTTATTCAGAAGAATTATAACAGAGTAAGGGTTAAGTTGTACATACTCAGCCTTGAGAATCTTAGGATTCATTCTTCAACACAGTGTCAGAAGTAAACTGATTGGTATTTAAATATTTAGATAGATAACAAGATACATGTGTATACAGTTTTTGGACTTGTAGACATATAGCAGGATTCAGGTATCACATATTAAAGTTTTATTTTGTTTTGTTTTAGATTCTTTTCCCATGTAGCCATTACAGAATATTGAGTAGAGTTCCCAGTGCTATGTAGTATGCCCTTACTGGTTATCTGTTTTATGTATAGCAGCGTGTTTATGTCAGTCCCATTCATGTGTGTGTGCTCAGTCATATCCGACTCTTTGAGACCCCATCGACTGTAGCTCACCAGGCTCCTCTGTCTACAGGATTTTCCAGGCAAGAATACTGAAGTGGGTTGCCATTTCCATCTTCAGGGCATCTTCCCCACCCAGGGATCGAACCCGCCTCTCTTGCATCTACCTGCATTGTCAGGTTTTGTTTTCTTTTTTTTAACCACTGGTGCCACAGTTTTACCCCTTGCTGCCCCCCGCTCCCCTTATGCTCTGGTGACCATAAGTTTGTTTTGCACATCTCTGACTCTACTTCTGTTTTGTATGTAAGTTCATCTGGACCCTGTTAAAATAATTTTGACATTTATATCTTCTATTAATTTTCCACTTCCTACACTTTGATTAAGATATGTTTAGGCTTTTTTCCACTTCTTCCACCTGACCCTGAAGAGTAAATTTATTGCTGAATATTGATATTAGTACCAGACTAGTATATTTTTTGCTAGCCTGTATTCTCTTCCTCCCTTTATATTTTTTCCTGGTAACATCAAACTAGGTAAAGTCAGTGTAAACATTCTTGTCAGCATCGTGGCATTTGTATTATTTTTTGAATTTCTATTTATGGTTCTATTTGATGCTTATATAGTTATGTATGTCTAACAATTTAAAAATATAACAGCTTTAAAAAATTATTTTAGCTACTCAAAATATGTTGGCTAGGTTCATGATGCTTCATAACATTCTAAAATGTCGTGGATTGGGGAAAATAAATTTAAAATTGAAACTGCATCTCCTTAGAGATATTTATGTTTACATTGGGTAAATATCATTTAGTTTTTGAAAAATAATTCATAAATTGTTTTTTAGATATCTATATTCAAGCCTACATTGTTTTTCCCCTGTCAGTTTGGTTCTAGCTGTTGTGCTCATAGTACTTGGTAGAGTGAGTGATTATTTATACCCAGGCATAATTCAAGTGGAATTATCAGTCTGTTTGACCATTTTTTAAAAAAGCATTTATGTATTAGTTTACATTTTTGGCAGTTCCTAATGATAACTTAGAATACTTTTGATAGTTTAAACTAGAGTTTATTGACTTTATTGATGTTTAGATATTTGGGGAAGAACATATAATGTGCCGTTTAATTGTAAAAGATTACAAAGGAAGGCACATGGTGAAAAATATTCCCTTGGAAAGGATTTTCTTCTTAATATCTGATATTTTCTTCTTAGTTTCTGATAGAAAATATTACTGTTTTGTGGCTTAAATTTTTATAGTCACACCAGCCGTAAAATCAAAGCATCACTGGTTCTTACAGATGTTGATGCTTTTCTTTTATAAAATGAAACTTTCTGATATACCATGTAGATTTTCCAGTTCCTGGCTTACAATTCTCTGACTTTTGTTTTACATGAAGCCTTCAGAATTTTATAGTCATGTAATATATTATTGAATAATATTCACCCACTTCTAATGTGGAAAATATAGCAAATGAAAATATAAGTATCTGGGAGGGAAGGCACTAGATAGAAAGAAGGTTATAAACACTCTCTATTGGTATAAAATCTCCTTAAGGCAGAGATACTCCCTTATCCTCCAACACACACACATACACCCCTAAGGCACCTAAGGCACCTTTATTATCCTCTCCTTGATTCACTATAGTACTTGACACATTTTCTGCACATCTTTCTGATAAAGACGAAGCTAAATTACCTCCAGAGATTATTAGAGTAGTTGACACACAGTTAGTTGACACACAGTGAAGTGAAAGTCACTCAGTTGTGTCTGACTCTTTGTGACCTGTGGACTGTACTGTCCATGGAATTCTCCAGGCCAGATTACTGGAGTGGTTAGCCTTTCCCTTCCCCAGGGGATCTTCCCAACCCAGGGATCAAAGCAGGTCTCCCGCATTGCAGGCAGATTCTTTACCAGCTGAGCCACCAGGGAAGCCCAGCTGACACACAGTAGATACCAAATAACCCTGTAGTAAATGAAGGAACCAGCAGCACAAGTAGTATAAAACACTCCTGCTGCAAATGCTTTCCTTCAGGTTATTTTTTCCACTGAATAATCGACTTATCTTGGGCAAAATCACCAGCCCTCTGATGTCCCTTGTCATTCATTTATTTTAACTACTTATTAATATCTCCTCTATTTCTCCTGCCTCATTAAGTTGAACACTTATTCTCTGTTGAGACATAAAGCTCTGACTACTCTATTTCCTACCAGTTTTGGAATTTTTCTGATTAAATATCAACATGGTGATAGAGACTAGAAAGAAGAGTGCTGTATAACGTGTAGTGAGTAACTTGCAGTTTTAAATAATAAAATCAATAGTGTTGATTTTAGATGCTGTCTACAATGAACAAATTATATCTACTTGGCTAAATATACATACAAGACTTTAAAGTAGTGACCAAATGAGTGTTTAAAAAGTGACTCGAAATAAAATTTTTAGTGTTTATTGAGAACTCAAGAGTGTTGCTCAGTGAACTATGGTCACTGACTTAAAGGAGTATATATTATCTTATAAAAACCAATTTGTATAATTCAGACAAAGTTATAGAAGTTTAAAGAAATGTGTCAGTTGAAAGGGATTTGGGGATACGGTTCCTGAACTACAGTTAGAAAGGCAGATAAAAAAATTGGACAGAAGAAAGAATTATAGTAGTAGTGATAGATCTTATCATCTTTATTCTATCCATCATATAATAAAATGCTTTCAAGGTATCATTATAAATCTGTTATTTTAATAGCTGAATGTCCTTCTTTCCTCTCAGTCAAGTTGAAAAAACTGCTGAAATAATAGTGTCTTAAATGCATAGAATATATTGACTACTTTTTCTGGATAAAACACAGATTAAGAATCATATCACCCATGCTTAATTCTTTACAGTTTTCCTAGAATGTTCACATTAATTACATAATTTTAATCTCACAATTTTATGAAGTGGTCGGTCCAGGAGTTAGTATGCCTATTGTGGAAACAATGAGTAGGAGGCGCAGAGATACTATGGCTAAAATCCAACTCTGGCAGCTCTGGTGAGCTTCCTTCAAACTCAAAGAAAGGAGCCCAAACTTTCAAAAGGATGTAATGACACACACACTTGGGACATCAGAATAAATTCTGAATGAACTATATGTGCAATAGGTTTAGTATTGAGAGGAAGTCTTTCAGTTTGTACCATGGAATGGGCTTTGTTGATTTCTCTGCTAATTAGATCAGAGTGAATCTAAAAACCATGCCCTTTCACCTAACTCCTCCAAAAGGTATAGCACTTCCCCCCATACACCTCCCAACTTACCCACCCCCCCATCCTCAGCTTCCTTCTTCTTCCACAAGATCTTCATTAACTCAAATAATTCACTGCCCAGGTATTACAATGAAGACTTATTTATATTAATTCATGATATCTTTAAAAGAACTCATATACTGTGTAGAAAAACAACAAAGACCCTAGGAATGAGGAAAGTCTTATCCCTGGAAAATAAAATGCCTAGACTGGGAAACCAGTGGGGGAGAGAGTAAGATCTAAAGAAGACAGAAGGATGCAGAAAGGAAGGGGCCTTGCTGCCCTTGGAGGGAGATAGAGGACCACTGGATCTGGCCTCCCAAACCTCCTATCCATCACTAAGGGATGAACCTTTATGCTCCCTTTCCTTGGAGTATCAGAATCCCTACTCAAACTAGCTTACAGGGGGAAAAAATGAAATTTATTGAAAGAATTTGAAATTCTGTCAAAATGAAAGGAATGTTTAAACAGGAGGAAGAGCAGAGGCTGGACAGCTAATATAGCCATAACTCAGAAGCCATTGGAATCATAGACATAAATGCCACCAGACAGTCTTGTGTGATTCCTTTGTGATGTGGGTCACGTTCTCACTGGGTTTCATTCAAGCTGCGGCTTGGAAAGGAATGTACTTTTGAAAGTGGCCAGATTGAGATCAGACTGCCTGAACTCAAACACCAGACACTCATTTGTACTAAGACTTGGGTAATAACTCTAATATAGTTTCCTCACCTATAAAATGTGGTGACTAATGTAGGGTTGTTCAGTTCAGTTGCTCAGTCGTGTCTGACTCATTGCGACCCCATGGACTGCAGCACGCCAGCCCTCCCTGTGTGCCAGCAACTCCCGGAGTTTACTCAAACTCATGTCCATCAAGTAGGTGATGCCATCCAACCATCTCATTCTCTGTCATCCCCTTCTCCTCCTGCCTTCAGTCTTTCCCAGCATCAGGGTCTTTTCCAATGAGTCAGTTCTTCGCATCAGTTGGCCAAAGTGTTGGAGTTTCAGCTTCAGCATCAGTCCTTCCAGGTTGGATCTCTTTGCAGTCCAAGGGACTCTCAAGAATCTCCTCCAAGACCACAGTTCAAAGCATCAATTCTTGGGCACTCAGCTTTCTTTGTAGTTCAACTCTCATATCCATACATGACTACTGGAAAAAACATAGTTTGACTAGATGGACTTTTGTTGACAAAGTATGTCTCTGCTTTTTAATATGCTGTCTTGGTTGGTGATAGCTTTTCTTCCAAGAAGCAAGCATCTTTTAATTTCATGGCTGCAGTCACCATCTGCAGTGATTTTGGAGCCCCGTCTCCAAAAAAATAAAATAAATTCTCTCACTCCATGAATAGTATGACCAGTATGAAAAGAGTTGTTGTAAACATTTTAAATGTTTGGTAGAGTGTTTAAACCCAACAAGTATCAACTGTTTTTGTTATTGAAACTGATATTTTTTTCTTTGGGAACTCACTTCTCACAGTGTTGTTTCCTGAGAGAGATAGTCTCTTTTCTAGGTTCTGGATTGAAAAACAGCTTGAGAAAGTCACCAGTTAGTCATATGTTCAGGCTGTAAGGATACAGGGACTTTGGGACTAAAGTTTGAAGTCAGGAGAGGAGGGATATTTCTAGAAAAGAGATGGGAGCGATGCTGAGCTGATCAAGAAATTAATGCTCACCTCAGATCAATATTAACAATATCTATCCTAAATCTATACAAAATTTCCCTTCAATTAAACTTGCTTGAGTAGGTCTCTAAATGAATCCCTGGTATAGATATTGATGTAAATATAGGTATAAAAGTAAATGAAGACACATAGAGACATCAATTAGATAAATATTACATGTCAAAAGATTGTTTTCGCTTCATAGAAAGAAAATAACTATTTTTGTTGTAATGTATCAATCTGATTCTTATATAGAGAACTTTTAGAATGCATTAGAAATCTCTAATTAGAAACTTAGAAATCATTGCCAAGCAACTAGAATGACATCTAAATCATCTAAATAATAATACTCAGCTCATGTTCTACATGTAAATAACGTAAAGAATAATACTCTGTACTGACCTTTCTAAGGAAGTGTTATTGCATGCACATCCTAAGACATTTTAAGTGTGCTGTACCAAAAAAAATAGCGTATTTATGCATTCAATAAAGTGTACCCTTAAAAAAGAAATTATTGTTAAACAAATGCTGCAGTGAAACAAATGCAATGAAATAAATGTTGAAGCTAAGCGTATTTGTATGCATACCGGACACTTAACATTTCTGGTATAATTAGCTTTTAAAGACAAGTGGTTCACTACTTTTGATCACATTAAGAATGCTAGTATATGTATGATCAGAAGAAACCATTTAAGGAACCAAAGGAGGTTTCTTAAATTAATATCGCTTAGTCCCAAAGCAAAATGTATACTCTTTTTCAATTTTAAAGGTAACAAAGTGATTGTACTTTTCTAACCTGTATGTCACTGGCTTTAAGGGGATGCAGAATTATCACAAATTCACTTGAGAAATGAGTATTATCTGAAGATTGAATAAAAATGTCTTGCATACGTGTGTATTCTTTCTAAAATAAGGAGAAATTGTTGACTGATAAAATATAAATTAATTACTGAATAAGTATTTTGTAGTATTAATTATCTCTCTCTAGTGTGTGTGTATATATATATATATATACATAAAAGTATTGTATGTGAGCCTGAGACATTTTAAAAATTATGGAAAGGTATTCTTAAATTGGAATAAGATTTGAAACTTCTATTTTAGAATCTCACTGAAATGTGTCATATTTCTAAACTGTTGAAGATAAATAAATGTTCTGTCTAACATAATAAGTGCTATTAATTTATAGCATTAAGAAATTATCTGCTGCCTGCCAAAGTTAGTATTGTGAAAATAGGAGAACTCTTTCCACTTAAGCTGTTTGATTTTTTTCCTGTTTTCAGTAAACAGGCTGCACACAAAGCAACACATTGATTCTTCAGGTCTTTGTATGTTTTGAATGGTTTACTAGGGGAGCATGTTGATGCCTAATTCGGCAATCTTAATAGCAAAAATGAGAACAGGTAATGGAAACAAATACTCATTATCATCTGGAAAGTGCATATTGATATGTTCGTAACAGGCTTAAATTATTTCGAGTCTCTGGTTTTAAGAATTCTAAGTTGTTTTCTCTGCTTTTTTTTCTTTTCTTACCCCCTTTTCCCCTTTTCCCTTCTTCCTTTGCCCCTTCTCTCTCTCTCTTTTGTTCCTTTCTTTCTTCCGTTTGATCCTTAATCTAATCAAACCAGGCTTGCAGTTTCTTTCCAGCCCCTGCATGTGAAAGAGCAATCATTTTAATTCACGCTCCTCTTCTTCATTGTAGAGATCCTAGGATTTACATAGGCTGAGAGAATGGGTTGAGAAGCTGTGACTGGTTGATATATCATGATCACCACTGGAGATGCACCTTAACTTAGCCTGGGGATCTACTTAAAAGATGGCATTTCTGCTGTCAAATTTATACTCTCAGTGCCACACCAGGCAGTTCTCCCCAGATTCTAACAACATTCATGCAACACAAAGGGTGCCCCACTTCCTAAGATGTGTGTGTGTGAGGCTCGGTTGCTGGTCTTCACCATTACAGAAAAGACACTATTTCACTTCTCTGTCTTGGGCAACTTCCCTTTCTGTTCCCAAGGCTCTAGTCAGTCACTTCTTTATATAGGCAAAAATAGTTGAATAATGCCTTCAGAGAGCTACATTTTCAAAAACAAAAAACTGTTGTTCTTGGAGGTAAAAGAAGCTCAGATCCGATCTTTATGTACATATCTGGGAAAGTGGGAAAATGCCTGTCCTTCTCTCTTGAAGAGACAAGAATTTCTTAGATCATTCAACAAGGACTTTTTTTTGGATCAGTCTGCTACACTATATTTGAATATTTGTCATGTCATCCTTTGCTTCCTTAAATAATTACCCATTTTTCCTTTATATTTTTTGGCCTCAAAATGGATTCATATGGTACCCCTGTATTTCCTCCTGTGCATACCCAATCATGAGAGTTCAAAGTTTAGCTGAAAGACAATAGAGTTATTGTTGCTTGCTTGCTTTCAGTTTTTGTTGAAAATCCTGTAAATTGACTCATGTTTAAGTATATAGGATGAGTCTAAAGGGGGCTTCAATGGTAAAGCCTTTAGTGTAGAAAACATTCCTTCTAAATTTAATGCTTTATCAGCCACTTGCATATATTTTGGTGTCTAAAGGATTAACACAGCTTTAGAAATATATTTAAAAGCAACTAAAATTAAGTTAGTACCTAAAGCTAAGAAGTTTTCTAATAGCTTTTGGCTTGCTGGTTATATAAAAAAAATTTTTTTTTCAGTTTGACTAAGGGCTTCCCCGGTGGCACCAGTGGTAAAGAATCCACCTGCAATGCAGGAGAAACAGGAGATGTGGATTCAGTCCCTGGGTTGAGAAGATCCCCTGGAGGAGGGCATGGCAACCTACTCCAGTATTCTTGCTTGGAGAATTTCATGAACAGAGGAGCCTGGTGGGCTATAGTCCATAAGGACACAAAGAGTCAGACACGACTAAAGCAACTTATCATGCATGAACAATATGTCCTCCAATACCAATATAACCTTGATGCTCCTACTAGATCCTGTTCAGTCTTTAATGTCTATCCGTGAGCTCACACAGGGAAAGAAATGTGGTCTTGATCAGATTACTGATAAAATGATATGGCTTTATTGTTAAAATTCAAATCTAGCACAAAATTGCCTGATTTTCCTGACTTTCTCTTATCTCAAGGTATATGTCCCACATTTCCTAGAATAAACCTTGGAACATCCATTTGTTTATTCAACAGATATTTGCTCAGGTCTTACTATGTTCAGTTCACTTACTATGTTTCAGGCACAATGGGTCTCAGGGAAATAAGAGACAATGGATAGATTTTTGTCCCTTTTCTCTCTGTGTTGACATATATCCTTTCTCCTTGTAGTCTTTCTCATTGTCGTGACTCAAGCTTTGGTTCTGACCAAGGTATGGTGAACTCTTTGAGAATAAGGACATCTTGATAGTGTGTAGTACAAACTCACATGGGCTGAATGGCTGAGTCCTTGAAAACGTAGCACTCAATGGCAGTATGTCTGATATATATGCGAAATAATTGGAGAAATTGTATAACGACAATTGTCCCAAGAAACAGTCTTAAGCTGCTATTTACACTAGAGATAGATTCCCTCTTACTATCTTTCAGAAATCTAAGCTCTGATTCCAGAACATGGGGTGGTGGGGGATGCAGAGAGGGAGTGTAATCCTTTCACCTTAGCCTTTGTTAAAGTTGAAAGTGAAAATTGCCCAGTCGTGTCCAACTCTTTGTGACCCCATGGACTATACAGTCCATGGAATTCTCCAGGCCAGAATACTGGACTGGATAGCTGTTCCCTTATCCAGGGGATCTTCCCAACTCAGGAATGGCGCTGGGATCTCCTGCGTTGCAGTCAGAATCTTTACCAGCTGAGCTACATTTGTAGCATGTTTGTTAGCTCAGAAGTAATCTCTGCACTGCAGTTCCTTTATCTAGAAATTCTGGTAACTTCGATAACTTTGTGGTTAAAACCTGCTAGAAATACACATTTTGGGGGAGAAAGGCAGCTAACTCTCTAGACATTTTATGAGGATTTTATTTTGTATTTCTCACCGGATTTAAATTCTAGCAATAACACTATACCATTTCATCAGTAGTCTGATCAAGACTGCACTTTTGGAAAGGCAAAAATGCATTAAATAGACTAATTGGGGAACCTGAAGGGTATTCATTAAAATCACCTGCCTTTTCGATACATGTTGAGAGATTTTTCTGGGAGCCTTTCTTTCAAATGATACTATTTCAATCATGCCTAACATTTAAATCTCTAAACACTGATATTCCCATTTTAATTTTAGCTGGCACCAGAAGGAAATGGTAAAACAGCAGATGATTACCTCGGTAATTTATTCCACATTTTCTAACAGCTTTACGGATTCAAATAAAAAATAATAATCTAAAAATGAAAACTACAGAACTAAAATGAAACATAGAAAATATTCTTGAACTAAGAGATTTTCTTCTCCCTCCCAAATGGTGAAAAATAAATTCCACAGTGAAATGTAAACAGGACCTAATTTTACCACTGGTTTTATTTTGATGACTAACTTGGACTTTTCTTAAAAATAGTATAGATTCAAGCCTTATTAATTTAAAATTTAGGATTATTTAGCTAAAGGATTGGCTGGTATTTTTTAAAATTTGCATTTCTATGATCAAATCCCATTTTAGAAACACCTATATACAAATTGTTCTTTAAAACAAGTCCTCTAAATATTTTTATTTAGTTTAGTTAAGAGTTCCAACTGAAAGCAAGAGATGAGATTTTTTCCTCTGATGTGATAGAAAGGAGCCTAAAGTGGGACAAGTATTGAGAGTCTAATATACACTAGGATTTGTCTTGGGCTAGGTCTTTGCTCTCGCATCATTTACATTCAAACCTATGACTTTTAATCCAGTTGGGTCTTTTGTAAGTCATTCTACCACTTGTGGCTGTTTTTGTAAATAAAACTAGTGTCCCATTAAGTTTATATTCTTGAAATTTTGATTTATTTTGAAATGAAGATATACAAAACTCTGTCTTTTGAAGTCTGCTGAATAATCAAACTAGTATTTCTTTTAATGTGTATTTTAGAACTCATTTATGATGATGGATTTATGAAAACTCAGAATTATTTCAGTTAATATTATTAGAATAGAACATGGGCCTTAAGATAAAGTGTGAAACATTAAATTTAAAAATATCACTTGCTTTTCTTGACTACTTCTCTTAACTTTGGATTAATATTAAGGTTAATATAAACAGGTTACTATTAAGGTTGCAGTTTACTTTGCAACAATAAGGCAGTTATAAATATGACTGTTCTGGTTGCAGTACCCTCTACTTCCAGATTTTTTTTAAATTGTCATTTAGATTTGCCTCATAATTAGTGTTTCATGTCATAACATAAATAGTGTGGTAAAGATTTTCTTAAGTCAATAATGAAATGATAATATGTTTGGATGTGTCTGCAAGCAGATTGAAATTTTTGTCATTACATCTTAAGGTAGATATACTGTATCTCTTTCAACATGTGTTTTGCTGGAAACTGTTCACTCTGATCATCTTAAGATTCAAATCTCCACTCACATAGTATCACATGAGGATTCTAACCAAACACTCCTGAGAAAAACTATTAAATTACATTAAATAAAGCAGACTGATAACATTGGGGACATTATGTAATAAATATGTATTTAAACATCAACTGTATAGGAAAATCCATCAACTATATAGGAAATAGGCTTCCCTGGTGGCTCAGAGGTTAAAGCGTCTGCCTCCAATGCAGGAGACCTGGGTTCGATCCCTGGGTTGGGAAGATCCTCTGGAGAAGGAAATGGCAATCCAGTCCAGTATTCTTGCTTGGAGAATCCCATGGACGGAGAAGCCCAGTAGGTTACAGTCTACGGGGTCCCAAAGAGTCAGACACGACTGAGCAACTTTACCTCATATAGGAAATATCCTTTGATCAAAAGAAAATTGATTTTTTTTTGTTGAGTAAACTTTTGTTGTTATTTTTCTATAGAAAAAATGACAGAATGCTAGACAAACAGGAAGAATGTTGTAAAGTATGAAACTTCTTTCTGCTCAGACAGCTATGTGGCCGTCATTAGATGGAGACTGGTGTAGATTTCCCACTCAATGGGGACCTTGGTGGCCAGGTAATTCATATGTTTAATTTGGGTCAATATGAAGTCCTTGCACAGTGATTCCTATTCTTTGTACTTTACCAAAGCTGTGCTCACAAGTTTCCAAAAGTTTGCTCTATGTTAAATCCAATGGCTTCTTCATAGCTTCTTTTTTTTTTCCTTCGTATTTTATTCATTTGTGTTGGAAGGGATTGCATTATTTGAGGTTTGACTCTTAGTATCTTCTTTTCTAGCTGCTCTTCCTCTACCTGTCTTTTAGGTCTCCTTCTAATCATAAAAATAAATATAAATTTCCCAAGGTTCTGCCCCTAGATTTAACTCTTCTGGTCTCATTATTTCAGTAATTACATCTGTTATATAATTTATAAATTTACAGGCCCAGTCCTGATTTCTTGGACATCTCTAAATGGAAAGCTTATTCACACCTCAAACTCTCAGTGATTAAAATTCACTGTTTTATTTTTTATCATTTTCTCATCATTTTTCTTTTTGGGGGGGAATTATTAATGCTTATTTTTATTTTTTTAATTAATTTTTATTTTTTAGTTTGTTTTGCTTTACAATACTGTATTCGTTTTGCTATACATAGACAGAATCAGCTACGAGTGTACATGAACTCCCAATCCCGACCCCCACCTCCCCCCTCCCGCCCCACACCTTCCCTCTGGATTATCCCCGTGCATCAGTCCCAAGCATCCTGCATCCTGCATCGAACCTAGACCGGCGATTCATTTCACTTATGATATCATACATGTTACACTGCCACTCTCCCAACTCATCCCACCCTCTCCCTCTCCCACAGAGTCCAAAAGGCTGTTCTATACATCTGTGTCTCTTTTGTTGTCTTG
>SJXQ01004957.1:0-63954 GCA_006408695.1 Aepyceros melampus | reverse complement strand
TTTCATTCTTTTACAAGTGGTTGACCAGTTTTCCCAGCACCACTTGTTAAAGAGATTGTCTTTAATCCACTGTACATTCTTGCCTCCTTTGTCGAAGATAAGGTGTCCATAGGTGTGTGGATTTATCTCTGGGCTTTCTATTTTGTTCCATTGATCTGTATTTCTGTCTTTGTGCCAGTACCATACTGTCTTGATGACTGTGGCTTTGTAGTAAAGCCTGAAGTCAGGCAGGTTGATTCCTCCAGTTCCATTCTTCTTTCTCAAGATGGCTTTGGCTATTCGAGGTTTTATGTGTTTCCATACAAATCGTGAAATTATTTGTTCTAGCTCTGTGAAAAATACTGCTGGTAGCTTGACAGGAACTGCATTGAATCTGTAGATTCCATTCACCATTGCAACGAAAAGAATAAAATACTTAGGAATATACCTACCTAAAGAAACTAAAGAGCTATATATAGAAAACTATAAAACACTGATGAAAGAAATCAAAGAGGACACTAATAGATGGAGAAATATACCATATTCATGGATTGGAAGAATCAATATAGTGAAAATGAGTATACTACCCAAAGCAATCTCATCATTTTTCTTATCCATCTGTTAATTTCACCTTTACTAGTAATCTTAATTCTTTAATACTTTACATACTTTCCTTACCCCTTCTTATGAAACTATTTAAATGGTTTTAGAATATGAAATTATAATATATAAATGTGTTTCTTAATAATTTATTAAGTTAGAAGATCAAAGGTGATGAGTATAAATAGTCATTTGAGCTATTTACAACATTGTAGTTGATATGAAACTATGTTTACTTTCTATTGGTAACAAAGTTGAAGAATTTTTAATGGTATTGTGGTCAAATTTTCCCCTCACTGGACTACCTGAATCACAGGTAAAAATCCTTTGTCTCAGAACTTCAAAGTATGATCCTGCTTAAACACAGAGAAATTAGGTAGGTGATTATTGCTTAATTATTCTAACCTGATGTTTTCAGTTAAAAAGTTGACAAGGAAACCATTAAACAAACATAAGGAGGACTTTAGATGACTTATTTTTTAAAAGATGGAAAGCAAACATATAGGAACAAGTCTTATTTTCTTCTTGAAAATCTGTGTTCTCCATGTCCTGGATAGTTACATTGTTTGGTGTTCTTAGAGAGGTTTTTGGTTGTTTTAGCATTAAAATATTATTAGTTACTGCTGGACGGAGGAGCCTGGTGAGCTGCAGTCCATGGGGTCACTACTAGTCGGACACGACTGAGCGACTTCACTTTCACTTTTCAGTTTCACACATTGGAGAAGGAAATGGCAACCCACTCCAGTGTTCTTGCCTGGAGAATCCCAGGGACGGGGGAGCCTGGTGGGCTGCCATCTATGGGGTCGCACAGAGTCGGACACGACTGAAGCGACTTAGCAGCAGCAGCAGCTGTAAATGCACTTGGTTATATAAGTACTTTCTTTTTAATAATTTTGAGAAAATATTTTTAATAATGGATTGTTTTATGACTGGTCTCCATCTTGGGTAAATCAGTTACCTGAAAAAAATTTTATTGACTTACACTGTAGAAAAGCATCACCAACTCAGTGAACATGAGTTTGAGCAATTCTAGGAGATGCTGAAGAGACTTAGCAGCAGCAGCAGCAGCAGGAGATGGTGAAGGACAGGGAAGCCTGGTATGCTGCTGTCCATGGACTCACAAAGAGTTGGACACAACTGAGCAACTGAACAACTGTAGAAAGAGCTTCCCAGATGGCTCAGTGGGAAACCTGCCAATACAGGAGACAAGGGATGCAGGTTTGATCCCTGGGTCGGGAAAATCCCCTGGAGGAGGATATGGCAACCCACTCCAGTATTCTTGCCAGGGAAATCTCATGGACAGAGGAGTCTGGCAGGCTGCAGTCCATGGAGTTTTAATGAGCCGGACACGACTGAGCACACATTACATGCGTGCATTGTAGAAAATGGGCAAGAGAGAAACAAGAAAAGCCAATATGGAATTTAATACAAACAGGAAAACCTAAATTGCTTTTCTAATTTATTTTGCTTATCTCTTTTATACATCATTCTTCTTGTAGAACATTAAGTGACAATATAATACTTTGGTGAAAAGTAGTTTATCTGTATAAAGAGTATCATGAATTTCCTTTCCATTTTAATTCATTCTTTGGAAACTATGACTGCTTCCCTCTTAAAAGTAAGGTTAAATATAATGTTGCACAGGATAAGAAATCCAATACTTTCAGAATCAGAAGGGCCAGAGTGTCACACCAATGGATACTGTTCTGAGACTTTATTATTCTGGTGGTAAAAGAATAAAGATGGAGGCAGAGTCATGTGATCAGGAAATAACTGGTTGTTGATGTTGTTGCTGTCTTGATTTTGAATTTGTTTAAATTGGCCCTGAAGTTGAATATAAGTGAATTAGGTTCTTCAAAGGAAAGGAAAACACTAAGCCAGTTAAATTTTTAAATTTTAAAATATGTATTTATTAAGTATAATAGAAGGAGGTATAAATTTTCATGAGATTCTTTCCGAGTTGGCACATTTTCTATAAAAATATTGGGAGGCATAACTTTTTTTTCCCTTCTTGATCCCATGCATGAGAACTTGAGCAAAAGTAATTCCAAGGTGACACATTCTTCCATATACCAGCAAAACCTAAGTCAAACAAAATATAAGTGCTGATGAAAATTATATAAAGCAGACTGTTCTACAGTGTTAAATGTATCTATTAACTTGCCTTTTAACTTTTATAAATGACTTAATGTACTTCTTGTACCTCTAAATTATCTGTTATAGATATTCATATAAATTCATTCATTAAATATGCCCTTAACTTGGAAAATACTGTATAAACTATTCTAATTCTCTTGGATACACTTTGAGTTATATTAGCTCTCTGAACTCTATAGCTTATTTTATTCATTTTAGCCTAAAGTGTATCTAATATTCAGTTCAGTTCAGTTCAGTTGCTCAGTCATGTCCAACTCTTTGCAACCCCATAAATCGCAGCACGCCAGGCCTCCCTGTCCATCACCAACTCCCGAGGTTCACTCAAACTCATGTCCATCGAGCCAGTGATGCCATCCAGCCACCTCATCCTCTGTCGTCCCCTTCTCCTCCTGCCCCCAATCCCTCCCAGCATCAATATTAGTAGCATTTTATTATTTTTGAGCCTATCTGGAATTGCTATCTTATCACTTCTTTTACTATATAAGCTAAAGTTTATCCATTATTTGTTTGCTCATTTGTTTTCTTCTGTGAGTTTAAAAATTCAGTTCCAAGACACCCTCTGTGCCATCTGTGTATTGCCATCTAAAACACAGCAAGATTGCAGTTCTTTCTCTATCCCATTCCGCTGCCACCTTCTTCCTGTGTCACCACTGCCTTGAAGCTGACACCCCAGGGTATTTTGTTGACTCCCTGGCTTTGCAAAACCTGATTTACCATCATTAATAATTTTAGAGTTTTCATCCTTATCTCCTCTATGTTAATAGGTTGAATCCAGATTTGTCATTCCTTTTAATTAATCTGATTAACCTTCCTAGGCTCACATAAATCCCCAGTGTAAGTTTCTTGTTTGAAAGTAGAGAAGCCCCAATTTGAAGGTCTTTCCAGGTCATCAGTAGGATAAAATTAAGTTGACTCACTAAGGTTTGCTCATTCCTATCACAGCATTTCTTTCTTTCTACCTTTAAATTCTACTCAGCTCTCAGCAGGAATGTTCTCTTCCCTTCATTCAATTCTTATTATCATCTTATACTCGAATCATTTCTGTGCTATGCAGTTCTTCAGCACTTACAGAAACCCATTGTGTTCTGCCAATGTGTTCTATGAGATACATTGCTTTTTGGTATTTTCTGTCATGTTTAGTCTACATATGTACTTCTTGCCCATAGCTTCTAGTGTCTTGGAGGTTGTCTGACTTGAGGGTTGGCTAATTCCTTCATGCTGCTGCTGCTAAGTTGCTTCAGTCGTGTCCGACTCTGTGCGACCCCATAGACGGCAGCCCACCAGGCTCCTCTGTCCCTGGCATTCTCCAGGCAAGAACACTGGAGTGGGTTGCCATTTCCTTCTCCAACACATGAAAGTGAAAAGTGAAAGGGAAATTGCACAGCTATATCCGACTCTTAGCGACCCCATGGACTACAGCCTACCAGGCTCCTCCATCCATGGGATTTTCCAGGCAGAGTACTGGAGTGGGGTGCCAATGCCTTCTCCGAATTCCTTCATAGTTTTGCTCAAATGTCAGCTTTTTTAAAAGGCTTAATATTTCAAATGCTATTTGCTACTCACCTCTCTTCTCACCCAGAGTGCCCACATTCCTGACCCCCTTAGCCTGCTGAATGTTTTACATTTGACTTGTCACATTCCACAACACATTGTAAAGTTTGCTTATATTTTTATTATGATGTTGCCTAAAGTCTGCCTTTATCATTAGAAGATAAATACCCCAAGGGCAGAGAATTTTATTTTGTTCACTGATATTCCCATGAGGTCAGAAGAGTAGTGAATATAATATGTAATCCAGAAATAGTTGTGGAGTGGAGGAATAATGTCAGTCTTCTACCGCATGTCCTACTGTCGTGCTGCTTAAGATATAGGACAGTGTTTCCAAAAAGGGAATTAAATTTAAATTGGATAGATATACGGTCAGAGAAGAAGGAGGAGGATGAGAAGAGCAGAGGAAAGGGAATCAAAGCAGGGAGAAATAAAGGAAAAGAAAATAAAATTGATGCCTTTTGACTTTAAATCTTGTTTTGTTAATGTCATATCTCCCTGGTTCACAGTCACAGGTTCATAATTTCAATAGTTTTTTGAAAGTTGTTGCAAAAAGCATTTAGCTACTTCTATACTGCTACTAGACAGTGATTCCGTTTTGTTTTTCAAGATCAAATTTGAGAAGGAAAACAAAATTATGAGAGGGAGAGAAAGAAGATGCCTGTCTAACTAGCCATATCACCTAAATCACTGGGACTATGTAATACATTTAGACAACCCTCATGCATAAAGAATGTGCTATTTTCCTTTTATCATCAATGTGTTGGCATAGGTATTCAATATTTCACATACACATAATAGGATGGTTCATTAAACAGGTTGACAAGTCTGGAAAATGAGAAGTTAAATGAATCTGGTGAAGAGCATAAAAGTCTAGTATAGCTCATCTCAACAAAAGGACTGTTGTTCTGGAAAATCCAATCTGGGATTAGTGCATTCTTTATGCATGAGGGTTGTCTAAATGTATTACATAGTCCCAGTGATTTAGGTGATATGGCTAGTTAGACAGACATCTTCTTTCTCTCCCTCTCATAATTTTGTTTTCCTTCTCAAATTTGATCTTGAAAAACAAAATGGAATCACTGTCTAGTCACTGGGTACCGTATAGAATTTAAAACCTACACTGATGGCACTCAGGACACATTTCACAGAAGCCTCAACAATACTATGGCATGAGGAATCTTATAATGTCTTCTGAGTATTGTCCTGGTGATTTCCCTGATGGCCTTGAAATACTAAGGCCACAAGGGCATTTGCATTTCCTTTGTGCAAATCTATACATACTCTGTTATTGTCTTTTGAAGACTTTTCAGAGTAAAATGATTTTATTGATGTCCAAAGGTTATCAATTCAAATCTACTATTTGCTTTGACTTTCAGACAACCACACCAGCCACACTCTCTACACTTCCAAAGAGCTATCAAGAAAAGGACGAATGAAAAGTCAGAATGGGTATTTGTTCATAGGAAAGAGAGACACGTGATATAAATCACTCCATCATTTTAGTGAGCCAATGTAGGATGCACTATAAGTAGTTCTTAAGAGCTGTTAGGTAATAACACATTGCCCTTTTCAAAAAATGAATTATATGAATAGCGGGTGCATTTAAATATCAAGAATCCAGTTCAACACTGGAAGTTACGATCATTAAACCTGGTTAGGTTTGGTAGCTTGCTGTCATCAATAGTGTGCTCTGTTTATTGAGAAGTCAGTGCAGCTGGTAGAGGACTTCAAATAACAAGCCACTCTGCCATCCTGAAGTAGCCTATTGGATGAGATATTGAGTTCGGTTCTGCCCACATATTTGTTGTCACTCCACAAAATCCCAGCTCTACGCCCACAGCCAATTAGAATATGCAAATAAAACTTCTAAAATAGTCAACAAAGAAGCAACAAAAATACAAGCACTTTGTTCTCAGCTATGAACACTAGAGAATATGTACTTGCTTTTAAGACTATTGGGAATAATTCCCAGGAGCTGATACTGATTTCTGTCTTTGTCAGTGCTAATACATAAAAAATTCTTAATGTTTTATTGTAATTAAAATTCTTTTTGACTTTCATCACTGTTAAACCCTCAGAATCTAACCCCCATTTAGATAAAGCTCTTTTTAAGATTCACAGTTTTCTTACTCATTCAACTGCTATTCCCACCAGATGGCTTTTTTGCTACCTTATATTTAAATCTTTTTTCTTATCACTTCATCTCTCTCCTCCTCCGTGCAGTGGAATACTCACTCAGTCAGTGATACTCTGAAGTTAAAGTTTAAAACTCAGAAAATAAATGCATTAAGAAGATTCTGTAGGCAGTTTTATATCTTTATTCAATAAAAAGATTAAGAATTTTCATATTTCTTTTCCTTTTTGCTACTTTGTTTTTATGACTGCTTCCATGTGGGCAGAATTATTATTAATGGTTGATGACAGGATCATCTAGAACTTCATGATAATCCAAGAAAGACAAAGAAGAAAGTCTTTTTTTTCTTTTTTCATTTCTTTTTCTGTGCTATTTTGAGAAGCTTTATAGGTAACTTCAAGTGTTTAATGTTTAAAATGTTGTCTTTTCAATTTCCTATGTTAATTATCTATGCTGTCTCCATATATAATCTGTAGAAGTATTGAGTGAAGATTATTTACTAAAAAATTGATCCATATTGACTGTGTGGATTTATTATTATTTTACCTGATTTCTGATTTGCATACTAGCTTTAGGCTTATAGCAAGTTTTATTTAAGCTTTAAGACCTTGGTGATTTCATGAAATTGGAGTTTTGAACAAATCTGGGCTGAATTTCAAGTTTGATTTATTACTTCAGGCAGAAACCATGTAAAGTTTGGCAGTGTGAGATGAGTTTTGAGTTTAAGTTTTCTGGTTCATTTAAACCTGGATCTCAAAGAAATCCTCAAGGGATAAGAATCCACAGGAACTGAAGCCACATTCACTATAAATATTTTCAAGATAAAAATATTTTCTACCTCTAACTCAAATTCTTTTTTATATATTAACACTTACAATGTTACTGTCCAAAGCAGTTATCTTTTTACAGGCTACAGTGACAAATTACTACTTGAAGACCATAAATTGACTGTAGCATTATTAAGAATGATTTGGCTGAAATGCAAAATTAGTGAGAGTTTTGCTTCCCTGCTGGCTCAGAGGTTAAAGCATCTGCCTCCAATGCAGGAGACCTGGGTTGGATCCCTGGGTCGGGAAGATCCGCTGGAGAAGGAAATGGCAATCCACTCCACTATTCTTGCCTGGAGAATCCCATGGATGGAGAAGCCTAGTAGGTTACAGTCCAAGGGGTCGCAAAGAGTCGGACACGACTGAGCGACTTCACCTTCACCTTTGCAGTTATTAATCCCATTTTTCCAGCAATATTAATTCCCATATTTATGTCTTAGGAAAGGGAAGTTGAAGAGAAATCATTGCTATGTACCTGTTTTAAAAGATACCCAGTTGTAAGAATTAGAACAATAGCCCTTTAACTTAGAATATATCAAGCTCATGAGTTTTGTCTTGAAAATTATACATACGTTAAAAACAATGGTTTTTATAAAGTTTCATCAGCTCCAAGTATCAGTGTGTTAACGGAGCTGGGAGGCAGTAGAATTTGACTTCTGAAGAAAAAAAAATTATTGATATAATACACTTAAATGTTTCTTAATACCTTTATAATAAATAAAGGAACTGAGATAAAATCAGAAAGCTTTTGGAGAAAAAACTCAGAAAAAAGCTATTGCAAAGAAGTTTTATCTAGTGCTTAGAATAAAATTATTTATTATCATTTTCTGTTTGCTTTGGTCTTTTTGAACTGTGATTAAGCAAACATTCTTTAGAAGTAGGAAATAACACACTGTTATGTATGATTTTATTCCATGTTTAGTGTTCCTTTAGGAAATATCTTCTGTGAGGAATGTAGCTTTTCAGGGAATATACTTTTACAGGAGTAGTATACTTACTATTTCTTAAGGTGAATTTTTATTGAAATTACTGGATTACTTGGTAAGACTCTTATTTTCAAACTAAAGGAAAAATCTCAATTAAGAAGTTTAACCTCAGTCAAATATATCATTTAATATTCTTGATCATTCATACTAGACTCTAGGTTTTTTTTTTTTTTTAAGGCTTTAGGTAGTGACATACTGTTCATGGGGTTTGAACAGCCTTTTAAAAAAAGAAAAAGCCTTTAAAAAACAGAAAAAGAAAGCTGTGCACTGAAGAATTGATGCTTTTAAACTGTGGTGTTGGAGAAGACTCTTGAGAGTCCCTTGGACTGCAAGGAGATCCAGCCAGTCCATCTTAAAGAAGATCAGTCCTGGCTGTTCATTGGAAGAACTGATGCTAAAGCTGAAAGTCCAATACTTTGGCCACCTCATGCGAAGAGCTGACTCATTGGAAAAGAGGCTGATGCTAGGAAAGATTGAAGGCAGGAGGAGAAGGGGACGACAAAGGGTAAGGTGGTTGGATGGCATCACTGACTGAATGGACATGAGTCTGAGTGAACTCCAGGAGTTGATGAGGGACAGGGAGGCCTGGCGTGCTGCGATTCATGGGGTCACAAAGAATTGAATATGACTGAGTGCCTGAATTGAACTGACTGAGGTAGTGATACTTTCATTTTGTCAAGTTATGAAAAGTAGGTCAAATACAGTGGTTGAATAGATGTAATCGAACCTTGTTAAGGTAAAAGAACCTTAAGAACAGAGTTGAGATTGAACTGAAAAATTACTAAATCAAAATGCTTCATATTTCATGATTGTTGACAAGACCTCTATATGTCATCTCTGTCTGTAAAATGACTAAAAGCTCTACTAGTCAGGTCATATAAAGTCAAGGAGTTGTACAAGAATATCCTCAAATTTCAATGTTTTAATGCCTTCCAAGGACAAAGCATCTTTGAGCATTTTTGTTCCTTGAATGTCAGAAACAAGATGGGTAAAAATCAATGATCAGTAGCACCTACCACTCTTGCAGGGTGTTGGGATCTGCATCTTAGCAGAACTGCCCCGCCAGGTTTTTTTCTGGAATCACCGGTCATTGTGGTAACTAAAAGGACTGTAAATTAAAATAAAACTGTATGGGTGAAACTAAAACTGTCAGAACAGACCTGATGAGAATGTGACGATTAGAGCTAGGAAGGACTGGGAACACCTGCCTGGTAGGGAAGCTTATTTGTCTGGAAAGAACTTAAATACAGTGAATAAAAAGGGAAAATACCAGAACCATGGAGGTGGAAGAGGTTGGTGTTTAATCCTAAAAGTTTGTATGGACAGCAGTTACATATCTTAAAGAAACTATTAAAAAATAGCACTTGTTTAATGCAGTAAGAATGATATCATTTTTCTTAGCAATTTGTAACTTGGGACTGTTTATAGAACATTCACTGAGGTAAACCAATGTGGTGTTTTAAATCTTCTGTGATTTGGGATATAAGTAGTCAGATGTGTTTGTCAGTTTTTCAAAACATGACAGTTCAGTTCATTTCAGTCGCTCAGTCATGTCCAACTCTTTGCTACCCCATGAACCGCAGCACGCCAGGTCTTCCTGTCCATCACCAACTCCCAGAGTTCACCCAAACTCAAGTGCATCGAGTCAGTGATGCTGTCCAACCATCCCGTCCTCTGTCATCCCCTTCTCCTCCTGCTCTCAATCTTTCTCAGCATCAGGGGCTTTTCCAATGAGTCAACTCTTCACATCAGGTGGCCAAAGTATTGGAGTTTCAGCTTCAAAATCAGTCTTTCCAATGAACAGCCAGGACTGATCTCCTTTAGGATGGACCAGTTGGATCTCCTTGCAGTCTAAGAGACTCTCAAGAGTCTTCTCCAACACCACAGTTCAAAAGCATCAATTCTTCGGTGCTCAGCTTTCTTTATAGTCCAACTCTCACATCCATACATGACTACTGGCAAAACCATAGCTTTGACTAGATAGACCTTTGTGGACAAAGTAATGTCTCTGCTTTTCAATATGCTATCTAGGCTTGTCATAACTTGCCTTCCAAGGAGTAACCGTCTTTTAATTTCATGGCTGCAATCACATCTGCAGTGATTTTGGAGCCCAAAAAAATAAAGTCAGCCACTGTTTCCCCATCTATTTGCCATAAAGTGGTGGGATCAGATGCCATGATCTTAGTTTCCTGAATGTTGAGCTTTAAGCCAACTTTTTCACTCTCCTCTTCCACTTTCATCAATAGGGTTTTTAGTTCTTCTTCACTTTCTGCCATAAGGGTGGTGTCATCTGCATATCTGAGGTTATTGATATTTCTCAAGGCAATCTTGATTCCAGCTTGTGCTTCTTCCAGCCCAGCATTTCTCATGATGTACTCTGCATATAAGTTAAATAAGCAGGATGATAATATACAGCCTTGACATACTCCTTTTCTTATTTGGAACCAGCCTTGTCTAACTCAATGAAACTAAGCCATGCAGTGTGGGGCCACCCAAGATGGACAGGTCATGGTGGAGAGGTCTGACAGAATGTGGTTGACTGGAGAAGGGAATGGCAAACCACTTCAGTATTCTTGCCTTGAGAACCCCATGAACAGTATGAAAAACATGACAAAGGGGTGTGTTTGTGAGGATGATGTTTTTCCTATTTCTTCATTGATTAGTCTACCAGCGCAGCTGGTAAAGAATCCTCCTGCAATGCAGGAGACCCTGGTTTGACTCCTGGGTTGGGAAGATCCCCTGGAGAAGGGAACGGCTACCCACTCCAGTATTCTGGCCTGGAGAATTCCATGGACTACATAGTTCGTGGAGTTGCAAAGAGTCAGACACAACTGAGTGACTTTAACTAAAAACTAATGACTTCTGGGTATCAACATTTAGGAGATATGGTGAATCCAACAATTATGTGGAATTTGAAGTAGAAAAGGAGAAAATGGCTCTTCTTGTAGTAATCCATTTCACCAGAATTTAGGTAAATGTGAAATTTACTGTGTAATTTTGTAGCAGAGGGAGTTTCAGCTTCAACATCAGTCCTTCCAACGTGACAAATTACAACTAATTTTGTCACATTAGTACTAATATATGTGAAGAAATATTATAAAATACATTCTCCTAGACACACTTCTTGATAATGTGTCTTACTGTTTGTTCTGTGATTAAGGTTTTTATGAATGACATTCTGGAAGGGCACAATGTAAATTCTAAGAACTTCTTTGTAGTGAGTCACTCTTATTTTTATTTTTGTTGTCATTGTTGTCAGTTTGCTCCAAACTACTAAAATTTTGGCCCCCTTATAGTATCTGTTGATGTACCAGATCATTGCATGAAAACGTTGTGTACTTCAAGTTTTAATATCAGAGATACGATGACTCTGGTATTCTAGTCAATGAGCTTACATTTAGATTGCAGTTCTCAACCAAGTTTTATTTATATTAGTAAGTTAGTGTTCTGTCATTTTCCCTTTTTCCATTTGCTAGCATTCTATATTATCTGATATAGCTTTGATTTCAAAAATAGCTTCAGATTTGTCTTCCTTATTTAATCTCGAGTGTATGCTAAGTTGCTTCAGTCTTGTCTGACTCTTTGCAACCCCTTGGACTGTAGCCTGCCAGACTCTTCTCTCCATGGAATCTTCCAGGCAAGAATACTGAAGTGGGATGCCATACCCTCTTCCAGAGGATTTTCCAAGCCCAGTGATCAATCCTGCATCTCTTATGTCTCCTGTATTGGCAGGAGGGTTCTTTATAACTAGTGCCACCTGGGATGCATTCAGGTTTTTTTTTTTTCCTTTTTTGTTCTTTTTTCTCTTCTCTTTCCTTTCCTTTTCATTATGTTATTATTTAAGAACTGTTCTTTCTAGAGCTTCATTTAAATTATTAAGTTGGGTGAATAAACACTCAAGGCATAAAATGCAAAGTGCTATCATAAGTGAAATGAATCGCCAGTCCAGGTTTGATGCAGGATGCAGGATGCTTCAGAATGATGCACGGGGATAATCCAGAGAGAGGGTGTGGGGCGGGAGGGGGGAGGTGGGGGTCAGGATTGGGAGTTCATGTACACTCGTGGCTGATTCATGTCGATGTGTAGCAAAACGAATACAGTATTGTAAAGCAAAACAAACTAAAAAAATAAAATTAATTAAAAAAAATAAAAATAAAAGGAAAAAAAATGTAAAGTGCTAAAAGCAATATAAAAAATGTTCTCACATCTGTTCTCTAGCCATCAAGTTCCACTTGCTGAAAGTTACCACCTATAACCAGTGACATAGAGAGATATGGATGATAGACTCTATCAGTAGAAAGAAGGACGGAAGGAGAGGAAAGGAAATTACAGAAGTTGACAGGATCAATCAATGAAACCATTTGTCACAAACAAGAGACGTGTCTTTGCTAAGTTTCAAATGTACTGTCAACCATAGCGAGTTCTCTCTGTCTCTGTTCTCTTTTCTAGTAGCAAGTTAATACCACAGGGCAGTGTGGTGAAAGGATGGAAGCCTAAAATGAAAACACCTGTACTGTGTAATCATACAGTTAGTTGAATTGCAGATAATTTGTCTAAAATGTTATTCTGTCCTCTCTGAAAAAATTTATTTTTTTTTAAATTTTGTTCTCAAGAGGAAAAAGGAAAGAAGAAAGAAGGAAAAAAAGAAAGCATTTTGTTTTTACCAAGGGATGAAATAGGTAAGGTATAGTATGCAAAATAGTGTAGTTAACAAAAAGGATAAAATATGCAAAATATATTGATGCAATTAATAAACAGATTCTAGTTAACAACTTCTAAAAATAAGAAAAAGTTTTTTTAATTTATACTCAATAAAGAAACTAGAGAAAAATTTATATAATCTTTAAAAATACAGAAATGAAGTGAGAGGAAGCCCATTTTACTATTATTCTATTAACAAATACAGGATCAAAATTAAAAGGAAAATTAAAACAATTCCCTCTGTCACTTTTATCATACACATTACTCTGGACCATATTTAGGTCATCTTGATCTTAACTATTCAGACCACTCCTGGTTCTGGGTCCTTTCATTCTTTGAATCTGTGTCTGTGACACAATATCCCAGAGATGGGGCTTTCAGGCTCAGAGCATCTATCGTAATTTGGACCTTTGAAGTTACCTCCTGGTCTTGAAGACAGCATTTGGAATTCTCCTACAATCACTTTGAACTTTGGTTATCCCATCACAAGTAATAAAGTAAATATGTTTCCAAAACAAAGTTAAATCCAACCATCTTCTGCATCCATAAATCTTTTTCACAGGCAATGAGATTGCCTCAAAGAAAATAAATTATTTTAGCTGTAAGAAAACAAGAATTTTTAATCTTTAAACTAGGTTTTAGAATCTTATACATAACCCACTTTGCTTCAAGGAAATCTGAGGATATTTTAAAGTGGAGCTAACATATGAAAGTATCTTGAAAATGTAAAGTATTCTGTAAAGTTTATATAAATGTAAACACCATTGTTTTTATGGTATGTGTTGATAGCTATCCCTGTTTCTTCAGAAGGTCACCATAGAGATATGAAAGTTCAGATTTTCATTCTGAAAATTTGTAAGCTGAAATCAATTAAAACTATTGACTATCATGGAATTAGTCCTTTACATGTTTGTAAAACAGTAGTGATAGAGGCACAAAATAAATAACATGTAGTTTCCAGTGGTCATGTATGGATGTGAGAGTTGGACTGTGAAGAAGGCTGAGCACCAAAGAATTGATGCTTTTGAACTGTGATGTTGGAGAAGACTCTTGAGAGTCCCTTGGACTGCAAGGAGATCCAACCCGCCCATTTTGAAGAAGATCTGCAGCCCTGGGATTTCTTTGGAAGGAATGATGCTAAAGCTGAAGCTCCAGTACTTTGGCCACCTCATGCGAAGAGTTGACTCATCGGAAAAGACCCTGATGCTGGGAGGGATTGGGGGCAGGAGGAGAAGGGGACGACAGAGGATGAGATGGCTGGATGGCATCACGGACTCAATGGACGTGAGTCTGAGTGAACTCCGGGAGTTGGTGATGGACAGGGAGGCCTGGCGTGCTGCGATTCATGGGGTCGCAAAGAGTCGGACACGACTGAGCGACTGAACTGAACTGAGCAGCAATATATAACATATAACAGAGCATGTGCAGTGTAGCATCATATATTAATAAAACATAGAGAGACCCTATCTAGTGGCCAAAGCACTGGAGCTTCAGCTTCAGCATCATTCCTTCCAAAGAANTGCTGGGAGGGATTGGGGGCAGGAGGAGAAGGGGACAATTGAGGATGAGATGGTTGGATGGCATCACAGACTCGATGGACGTGAGTTTGAGTGAACTCCGGGAGTTGGTGATGGACAGGGAGGCCTGGCGTGCTGTGATTCATGGGGTCGCAAAGAGTCGGACATGACTGAGCGACTGAGCTGAACTGAACTGAACTGAACCATAGCTTTCAGCAAGTCCCATCTTTTTTTGCAGTAGTAACATCAAAGATCACCATAACAAATATAATAATAATGAAAAAGTTTTAAATATTACGAGAATTGCAAAACTGTGGCACAAGAGACACATAGTGACAAATGTTGCTTAAAAGAAAAAAAAGCCCCAATAGACTTGTTCAATGCAGGATTGACATAAACCTCCAATTGAGGACTGATATAAACCTACATATATTGTAAACTAAATAAATAAATAAACAAAAACAAAACAATACCTGAGAAGCACAATAAAGTGAAGTTCAACACAATGAGGTATGCCTGTAACTATCAAAAGAGATAGTACTTCTAGCTCCCAGTTTCTATAGGAGGGTAGGAGCCTAAGTTTGAAAATGAAAAGACAACGTGGCAAGCACAAATGGCTTAATCACATTCACCAACTTCCCCTCTAAAGTCTTCAGTACTTTTCTGGTAGCTCATCCCTGCATAAAAATCCTCTTTTGTTTCAGCATAGTTACATTTTAACTTTCCCCTCTTTTGCAACAGTCGACTCCTGTGCAACAGTCTTAAATATCGCTGTCTTTGATAATTTATAAAGTGTCTGATGTAATTTTTCTTTTACATCATCGTGGTCTTTTATACCATAGTCTTTTGTATTACTGAAATAGATGAAACATTACAGGCAGATTCTTCACCAGCTGAGCTATCAGGGAAGCCCTGAAAACTGAATATGTGCAGGGAATTCATTGCTATAAAGTTTCAAATGAAAAGAAAATAATGTTACAGTCACAACACACACATTGTAGTAGATTGTTCAAAGATGAAATATCACATGAGTAAAAGTATATCTGAGAATTGGGGAGGTTAATTTAATCCCTTTATAAAGCTGTGCTTCCTCCAATGTGGTAATCCCTAGTTAATATTTAATACCTGTGGGTCTAGGATTTCTGATAATAGGCCACAGGACAAGACTCTGGATTTGTGAGCAACCAAAAGATGATAGAACTGCTAAAGTGAAGTCTGAAGAGACCAAAACTTTAATGTATATATTATAAAGAGAAATGTGTAATATTTGTCTTTTAAAAAGTACACCCTACCTTGTTCTGCTGCTGCTGCTAAGTCACTTCAGTCGTGTCCGACTCTGTGTGACCCCATAATGGCAGCCCACCAGGCTCCCCCGTCCCTGGGATTCTCCAGGCAAGAACACTGGAGTGGGTTGCCATTTCCTTCTCCAATGCAAGAAAGTGAAAAGTAAAAGTGAAGTCGCTCAGTCGTGTCTGACTCTTAGCAATCCCATGGACTGCAGCCCACCAGGCCCCTCCATCCACGGGATTTTCCAGGCAAGAGTCCTGGAGTGGGGTGCCATTGCCTTCTCCAAAACTAAAACTTTAATGTATAGATTATAAAGAGAAATATAATGTAATATTGTGTGTAATAGTGTAATAATGTAATTTTGTGTAGTATTTCTCTTTTAAAAAGTATACCCTACCTTGCTCTAGCTATTTTTAAAGCAAACTTTAGCAATATATATTACAGTTTCCTTTCCTCTTTTTAATGAGAAAATTGTGGCAAACAAAAAAATGAGTTAAGATCAAAATGATGGTGGTATAGAAATGTTTTTATATCCTATAAAATTCTATTTGGCCTATAAATTGGCTCTGATCTTTACAGGAACAAAGGCAAAGAGGAAAACACTAATCTGATGTTTCACTATATCTACAAGATCAAAATACCCCAAATCCTAACAAACAAACAACAAACAGAAAATATTCTTGGTCCAGAGATCTGAGTAGAATTTATCTCCTGAATCTGCATAAGTGAAATACACAACAAACAGCATTATAACCACATCCTTATGGTGATCATAACAATGTAATTTACTGAACTGGTTGTCGATCTGTCCCTCAGTTACAGGGTTGTTAATTACATCATTTTATTCTGGAACCAAGGGCTCCCAGGTGGCACTAGTGGTAAAGAACCAGCTTGCCAATGCAGGAGACATAAGATACGCAGGTTCAATCCCTGGGTTGGGAAGACCTCTTGGATGAGGGCATGGTGACCCACTCCAGTATTCTTGCCTGGGCAATCCCCATGGACAGAGGAGCCTGGCAGGTGAAAGTCCATAGAGTCACAAAGAGTTGGACATGACTGAAGCAACTAAGCAATCATAAATTCTGGAACCAAAGGAGTATGACACAGGTACACAGGTGTTCAGTCTCAATTTAAAGATAAATCCAGATAGTATTCAGTAAATATCACACAATAGTAAATGCACATTCACAGTCTATGAGCATGACCCAGCAAGGTTATCATTGGTGGTCATGGAGGGAGAGTGGTGTTGCAGATGTTATATATTGAGGGTTATATGGAAATGTCTGCTTTGTTAGCTGACATAAATGTAAGATTCACATACTTCTAGAAAGTAGAAAGAAGACAAGCCATACTAGGACCCAAGCTCTGTAAAAAGATGGATAGTGGGATGCTTGGTTATAAGAACAAGACAGATGTCCAACATGTTACTGAAACCAAATGAAAATACCACTTTAAGAAGTAAAAAATGCTGAGCAGCTTAAGGGGAAAAAAATGGTTTCACAATTAATCTCTTATGTCAAATCAACTGTTTGCATTACTTAGAGAGTCATTGGCTATAACCCAGTTCATAGTGTTAGGACACATTTACTAGAAACAATGACTTTTGTGTTTGAAGAATTGCTCTGAACTCCTTCTTAAAGGAAATGATTAGATAATAAGGCTAGGAATATATTAAAGTTATGCATACTATTTGAAATGAAATCTATGACATCTACAGTTTAGAGCATTAGTATTTACAGTGTGGATTCTAGGCCAATAGCAACAGCAAAACCTGGGAACCTATGGGAAATGCAAGTTCTTTGGTGCCCCTCACACCTAAACTGCACTTCTTGGGGTAGAACTGAGCTAACCAAATCCAAAAGTTTTGCTAGGTGATGCTGATTACTGTCAAGTTTGAGAACAACTGTCTAGAAAACAATTATCCTTGGGAGTTCCCTGGTGGTCCAGTGGTTAGGACTCAGTGCTTTCACTGCCAGGACCCTGGGTTCAATCCCTGGTCAGGGAACTAAGATCCTACAAGCCACATGGTGCTCCCAGTGAAAACAATTATCTTTCCATCCTCCAGAAATGCAGACATAGAAGAGAAGGAGACAGGCCATCAGTTCATCCAAAGGATTATTGAATTATTAAAGAATATGCTAAAAGAGGCCACAGCATATCTTTTTTACTTTATAAGGCCCTCAAGAAATTGTTTACTGTGATTAAAACACTTGAAATATTATTAAGGAAGAAATCCTACAAGTATCATTAAAAACAGGGTCTCAATTGACCTCACACAGCTTAATCTGTATCTACAGTCCTTTCCACACAGCCAAAGCCAGAGGAAAATTGCACAAAACTGCATTATTTTTAGATTTCTTCACAAAATGACAAAGATGTTAAGAATGGCCAATATAAAGTATCTTCTCTCTCCTTACCTAAGAAACTGTAACTATTGAAGTACTAAGAACGTAAGCAAATTTCGGTCATAATTTGTCATTGTCATAGACGATCAACTTTCTTCTGAGAGCCAATGGCGTCTGAAGAGAGTCAACATATATAACAGTTAAGAGTAAGTATTCTGAGGTCAGATGTTTAGTTTGAACATGATTTCATCATTTATTAGTGGTGTGACCTTGTGTAATTTACCCACTCTCCTAAATCTGTAAAGTGGAGATGATGATAAAATTAACCCGTGAGGCTCTGAGTATGCTGACAGTGAGTAAAGCAACCCATAGATGTCAGCTGCTTTTTCTTCAGTGTCACCCAGGCACCCAACATAACTATCACTCTGCTGGCTACCAAAGGGACAAAGATGAAGAGCACTGTGGTCGAGAAAAGCACAGAAATAAATAACTTTATTTACAGAGTAATAAAGATAAGGATTCATTGTACTACATATTATGGAGGGGAATACTTAGAAAATACAACTAGTTACCATGAAGTAGCCATTTCTCTGTGATTTCAACCAATCACTTCCATTCTCCTCCTCCTGTCTCTGAGGATACAAGTTTGGTCCTCATTTCAGCGCTAACCTCTTCAACTGTGCTCCTGATCTCAACTCCAGCTCCATACAGAATATCACACATCTTCCATTTTTCCCTATCTTTTCCTCTTAAATTCTCCCTCACAATGAGGCCCATCCTATGTAAGTATAAATGTGATCAGAATCTCCTCATTAATTAAAACAAAACAAAGAGACCACTAAAAAATACAGGGAAAGAAAGAAAGAAAGTTTAGTCGCTCAGTCATGTCCGACTCTTTGCGACCCCATGGACTGTAGCCTACCAGGCTCCTCTGTCCATGGAATTTTCCAGGCAAGAGTACTGGAGTGGGGTGCCATTTCCTTCTCCAGCAGATCTTCCTGACTCAGGGATCGAACCTGGGTCTCCCACATTGTAGACAGATGCTTTACTGTCTGAGCCACCAGGGAAGTCAAAATAATACAGGGAACCTGTCCTCAATTTCTTTATCTCATGGAACTACTTCCTATTCACTCTCTTTTGTTTTCTCACTATCAAAATATGAAAATACAAATCAGTCACCTTTAACCTCTTCCAACGAGATCTGATTTCCACCAGTAACAGAACTTCTAAGCACTGTCGCCAGTGAGGACTGTGCTCCAAGGAACTGCAGCTCTGTGTATACGCCAGGCTGTATCTGTTGGGTCTTATTCATCCTGACCATTTGTTTCTAGCTATCATACCAACTCTATCTTCACTTCCTTTGTCCTGAATCTGTGATTTTCTTTTCTCTTCTCTGTCCATATTATTACTTTACCACTTGCTTTCCTGTCCATGGTTTCTGTCTTAGCACAGATGTCCCCTTAGCAAAATCCTCTGCACCCACCTCAATGAGTTATACATGCTTATTTCCAAACTCCTGCTAGCTTGCCATGTGATGGAGCACTTCAGGTTCCATGGGCCTCAGTTAAAACTTTTCATGTCCCACTGTAAGACGTATCAGTGTGACTCTCCTTTTTTCTCCTATTTTATCTGTAAATATCATCTATTAAGCAAAATAAATATTTGAGACCATACTCTATGGACCAGACACGTTCCTTAGGAAGTCCACATGAAACTTGGGAGCAAACCAATGAAGGTTTTATGATGCTGTCATTCTAAAGATTCTCTCAAAAGTTATTCTCCTGAATCTACTTATTTGACCTAGGTGATAGAGCCATACATTAGCCTTCTATGTTTTGTTTTGTTAACAAAATATCGAAGTAACCAAATAGAGGATAAATTTAAATTTAGCTGACTTGGAAAATGTTTCCTTACCTGAACATTCCGCAAAATTTAGTCTTTTTATCTTTCCTCTTTTAAATAGATAAGGATTTTTGTTTATAGCAAAGTTAAAAATCAAGCGTTGGATTTATAAAACATTTTTTCTGTACAATTAAAAATACATCATCTTAGGGCTACAGCTTTAAAAGATTAAGCATTTTAAAAGAATTTATTTGAAATATATTACATATGTTGCTGCTAATTTTAGGAAAGGAGTTGGAATATATTTTACATTTTCTTTACGGTTTGAAAGCCTATCATAATCAATTTACTTTAACTCATAGTTAGATACTAGGTATCTTCTCATTATGATAGAATTATTTTTTCTTTAATAAAGGCTGCTTAGAGGTATTTTTAGCCTATGCATGTCTCTTTTTGGTCTCAGCCATTTTCTTTGTTGACGACTAACAACTCTTGTCTCCTCTATCAGCATATGCTTAGTCAAACAAGTTTATTGTTCTCCTAGATCATGGCATCTGGTCCCATCACTTCATGGGAAATAGATGGGGAAACAGTGGAAACAGTGTCAGACTTTATTCTTTTGGGCTCTAAAATCACTGCAGATGGTGATTGCAGCCATGAAATTAAAAGACGCTTACTCCTTGGAAGAAAAGTTATGACCAATCTAGATAGCATATTCAAAAGCAGAGACATTACTTTGCCAACAAAGGTCTGTCTAGTCAGGCTATGGTTTTTCCAGGGGTCATGTATGGATGTGAGAGTTGGACTGTGAAGAAGGCTGAGCGCCAAAGAATTGATGCTTTTGAGCTGTGGTGTTGGAGAAGACTCTTGAGAGTCCCTTGGACTGCAAGGAGATCCAACCAGTCCATTCTGAAGGAGATCAACCCTGGGATTTTTTTGAAATGAATGATGCTAAAGCTGAAGCTCCAGTACTTTGGCCACCTCATACGAAGAGTTGACTCATTGGAAAAGACTGTGATGCTGGGAGGGACTGGGGGCAGGAGGAGAAGGGAACGACAGAGGATGAGATGGCTGGATGGCATCACCGACTCGATGGACGTGAGTCTGAGTGAACTCCGGGAGTTGGTGATGGACAAGGAGGCCTGGCGTGCTGTGATTCATGGGGTAACAAAGAGTCGGACATGACTGAGCAACTGCACTGAACTGAACTGAATCTGTTCCTTTATCTCTTTTACAAAAGATGAGGTTTATCACATGCAGTTGTGCTCTTTCTTTCCATAGTTATATTTTCTGTCATTTTTTGGTTTTCTTTCATTGAATCTCAACTCCTAGTTGTGCTCTTTTAAGTTAGTATGTTTGCTATAATGTGTAATTATCACTTGCCACTCTGCATGGTGAGATTTAATGTAAGTTAGAGGCTGCATTTATACCTTGCCATATTTTAAGAAGGACTTTCAACATTTATTATTAATATATTGCATCTTGCAGCAAAAACAACAAGAAACAAGGAATCAATGATTGAATCAAGTTAGGAAAATAAGGCAAAGCCAGAGTGAAGTTGATATGAAAAATAAATACAATAAGCCTCTGTATAGTTATTCACTGAGGCAAGACAGAGTTTATATACTAAACATTATAGCAGCCAAAATTATAAGGAAAACATAGCCAATTATAAGAGCTTCCCAGGTGGCTCAGTGGTAAAGATTTTGCCTGCCAAGACATGTGGGCTCAATCTCCAGTCTGAAAGATCCCCTGAAGAATAAAATAGCAACCCACTCCAGTATCTTGCCTAGAAAATCCCATGGATGTAGGAGTCTAGTGGGCTACAGTCCATGAGGTCACAAAAGAACCAGAAACGACTTGATAACTAAACGACAATAACAGCCAGTTATAAAAGTGACAGGATCTGTAGAATAAAAACAAAACAATTGTACAAGGGAAGTACAACCACTCCCATGGTCCTCAGAAAAACCATATGTGAGAGAGTAGGGAACAATACCTTTGAATAATTTAGGGAACAATTTTGGAAGGCTATTTGTTTAAAAAAAATTAAAAAGTTCAGTACAGATTCAAAAGTTTAGGCCAAGAGGAATTCAGCAAGGAGGACTCTAATATGCGAGGGTTGAGGCAATTCACTATGCTATATGAATTTAGGGACTGATTTTAGATCACTGAGTCAGTGGTTCTCAACTAAAAGTAAACTTCAGGATCACAATATCTGATCCACTTCCCCCAGTGATTCCAAGTAAGTTACTTTAGGGTAGGGTTTGGGGATTTGCACTTTTAGGCTACAATACATATTTTAATTTATGCCTTGGAATGCAAAACTACTGACTTAAAGGAACAGCTGAAAAACAGCCTACCTGAACTCTTCCATAAATTTTATATTTTTAAGATTCTAAAAGATATTGAGCAGCAATAACTTTGAGGTCAGAATCCCCTACAAGTAACCCTAGGACAGCCAATCTATCTTGATGGTCATCTACAGAGCCATATGCTTCAACAGTCAGCCAAGTCAAGACAGCCTCCCATAGAAACTGTGGAGCTTATATGTACCACATCTTTTTTATCCATTCATCTGTCCATGAACATCTAGGTTGCTACCATGTCCTAGCTATTGTAAATAGTGCTGCTATTAACATTGGGTAGCATATGCTTAGTCAAACAAGTTTATTGTTCTCCTAGATCATGGCATCTGGTCCCATCACTTCATGGGAAATAGATGGGGAAACAGTGGAAACAGTGTCAGACTTTATTCTTTTGGGCTCTAAAATCACTGCAGATGGTGATTGCAGCCATGAAATTAAAAGACGCTTACTCCTTGGAAGAAAAGTTATGACCAATCTAGATAGCATATTCAAAAGCAGAGACATTACTTTGCCAACAAAGGTCTGTCTAGTCAAGGCTATGGTTTTTCCAGGGGTCATGTATGGATGTGAGAGTTGGACTGTGAAGAAGGCTGAGCGCCAAAGAATTGATGCTTTTGAGCTGTGGTGTTGGAGAAGACTCTTGAGAGTCCCTTGGACTGCAAGGAGATCCAACCAGTCCATTCTGAAGGAGATCAACCCTGGGATTTTTTTGAAATGAATGATGCTAAAGCTGAAGCTCCAGTACTTTGGCCACCTCATACGAAGAGTTGACTCATTGGAAAAGACTGTGATGCTGGGAGGGACTGGGGGCAGGAGGAGAAGGGAACGACAGAGGATGAGATGGCTGGATGGCATCACCGACTCGATGGACGTGAGTCTGAGTGAACTCCGGGAGTTGGTGATGGACAAGGAGGCCTGGCGTGCTGTGATTCATGGGGTAACAAAGAGTCGGACATGACTGAGCAACTGCACTGAACTGAACTGAATCTGTTCCTTTATCTCTTTTACAAAAGATGAGGTTTATCACATGCAGTTGTGCTCTTTCTTTCCATAGTTATATATTCTGTCATTTTTTGGTTTTCTTTCATTGAATCTCAACTCCTAGTTGTGCTCTTTTAAGTTAGTATGTTTGCTATAATGTGTAATTATCACTTGCCACTCTGCATGGTGAGATTTAATGTAAGTTAGAGGCTGCATTTATACCTTGCCATATTTTAAGAAGGACTTTCAACATTTATTATTAATATATTGCATCTTGCAGCAAAAACAACAAGAAACAAGGAATCAATGATTGAATCAATTAGGAAAATAAGGCAAAGCCAGAGTGAAGTTGATATGAAAAATAAATACAATAAGCCTCTGTATAGTTATTCACTGAGGCAAGACAGAGTTTATATACTAAACATTATAGCAGCCAAAATTATAAGGAAAACATAGCCAATTATAAGAGCTTCCCAGGTGGCTCAGTGGTAAAGATTTTGCCTGCCAAGACATGTGGGCTCAATCTCCAGTCTGAAAGATCCCCTGAAGAATAAAATAGCAACCCACTCCAGTATTCTTGCCTAGAAAATCCCATGGATGTAGGAGTCTAGTGGGCTACAGTCCATGAGGTCACAAAAGAACCAGAAACGACTTGATAACTAAACGACAATAACAGCCAGTTATAAAAGTGACAGGATCTGTAGAATAAAAACAAAACAATTGTACAAGGGAAGTACAACCACTCCCATGGTCCTCAGAAAAACCATATGTGAGAGAGTAGGGAACAATACCTTTGAATAATTTAGGGAACAATTTTGGAAGGCTATTTGTTTAAAAAAAATTAAAAAGTTCAGTACAGATTCAAAAGTTTAGGCCAAGAGGAATTCAGCAAGGAGGACTCTAATATGCGAGGGTTGAGGCAATTCACTATGCTATATGAATTTAGGGACTGATTTTAGATCACTGAGTCAGTGGTTCTCAACTAAAAGTAAACTTCAGGATCACAATATCTGATCCACTTCCCCCAGTGATTCCAAGTAAGTTACTTTAGGGTAGGGTTTGGGGATTTGCACTTTTAGGCTACAATACATATTTTAATTTATGCCTTGGAATGCAAAACTACTGACTTAAAGGAACAGCTGAAAAACAGCCTACCTGAACTCTTCCATAAATTTTATATTTTTAAGATTCTAAAAGATATTGAGCAGCAATAACTTTGAGGTCAGAATCCCCTACAAGTAACCCTAGGACAGCCAATCTATCTTGATGGTCATCTACAGAGCCATATGCTTCAACAGTCAGCCAAGTCAAGACAGCCTCCCATAGAAACTGTGGAGCTTAATGTACCACATCTTTTTTATCCATTCATCTGTCCATGAACATCTAGGTTGCTACCATGTCCTAGCTATTGTAAATAGTGCTGCTATTAACATTGGGGACACAAGGGGGAAGGAAAGAGTGAGATGAACAGAGAAAGTAGAATCAACGTATATACACTGCTGCTGCTGCTGCTGCTGCTAAGTCGCTTCAGTCGTGTCTGACTCCGTGCAACCCTATAGATAGCAGCCCACCAGGCTCCCCCATCCCTGGGATTCTCCAGGCAAGAACACTGGAGTGGGCTGCCATTTCCTTCTCCAGTGCATGAAAGTGAAAAGTGAAAGTGAAGTCACTCAGTCGTGTCTGACTGTTAGCAACCCAATGGACTGCAGCCCACCAGGCTCCTCTGTCTGTGGGATTTTCCAGGCAAGAGTGCTAGAGTGGGGTGCCATTGCCTTCACTACCATGTGTAAAATAGATAACTGGTGAGAAGTTGCTATATAAAACAGGGAGCTCAGCCTGGTGCTCTGTCATAACCTAGAGGGATGGGAAGGAGGAGAGGAGGGAGGCTCAAGAGGAGGGGATATTTGTATAATTATGGCTGATTTGGGTTGTTGTAAGTAGAAACTTACCCTAAATTAGCTCAGAATATTGATGACAGAAACTCCTTACAATAGCAGCATATAAAATAAAACATCTGTATCAAATGCTTAAAATATAAATTCAATTTATATTTTAGATGTTAGCACAGCACATATTTAGATGTTAGTACAGCACAATCTACATAACTGTTTATTCCTTCTCAAATTTGAGTCAAAGTTACGAAGGGAATACCTTAGATAACTTCCCTAACATATTTTTCATGAGAGAAATAACCTTTGAAAAGTAAAGTTTTGAAAAAAAATATGTTGACTACTAAGCATGCCAAATATGCAAATATGTGACATTTTTAATCCTACTTCTTCATATAGCTATAGCCATTATCACACATTAATCCTAATAGTCCTTCCTATCCAGACTGTATAATACCTCAAAGTCATTTAGGAATAATACTATGGGCACCACTAATATCTGATCAGCAGTTGGAATTCATGAAGAGACCTTTCCGAACTTCAGCAAGGTTACTTACTCTTCACTTGACATAGTAATTATTTCTTAATGAAGGACCGTCTTTAATTTGTAGATTCTTTGGGTGATTTTTTTTTTTTTTAGCCATTGAAAGAGGATACAGATTAGGATAATAAATGATTGAAAAACTGTGGTAGATAATGTATCATTAATAAATTGAGAAATGTACAAACTAGTAATTGCTCCAAAGAACTAAGCCACATTTAATTCTTGCTTTGATTATAATGTTTCTGCTTGCTAAAACTGAGAAAAAATTAAGCCACAATGAAATTTCATTACTTTAGCCTTTAGGAAAGAAGACTAGCTCAAGTATACCTTCATTCTGAACATACTTGAGATAGAAACTTGCACAAAATAATATTTGAATGCAGGCAAATCAAATATGAAAAATATAGGTAATTGATGGTAAATTTGATAATAAATCTTAGTGATGAGGAGAGCCAGATTCTCTGTCCCTGTACACTTGGTTTTACTACAGAAAATATTTGCTGAATCCAAATGTCAGTATTAATGCTGATAATAAGTAGTTTTATGGTGTGTTGATAAAAAAACAAATGCTACCAAATATATTATGTTATTTCAATCAATTGTTGTTTTTCCTCCTAATTTCCATTTGCAATCCACCTGGAACTGAAAAAAATTGAAAGAAAGAGCTATGGGTAGGGGGAGGTTAAAAAGTCTAGTTCAATTAAACAGATACTATATATCAGTTATGTAATTCAGGCATTAGATCTGTTCTCTGTCATCACATATGCAGAAGAAAATATTCATCTAAAACAAAGCTGAATGTGATAGAAACTAAGAGTAGTAAAAATTACTTAATTTATATTGTATGTTTAATTCAATGATTTTTGGTTGAAGAGATATCTATTCTATTTATATAGCTACTGGTTTATTTGAGGACACAAGATCAGACTAATTTTCTTCCACAAAGGCCTTGATGAGTTTTACTTCAATGAGAAAACAATTTTTGACTATCTAGTTTAAAAACACCATGTCTATAAATATTAAGAGCTATATGGCTTAATTTTATGTTAGTTGCTCAGTTGTGTCTGACTCTCACCCCATGGACTGTAGCCCACCAGGCTGCTCTGTCCATGGGATTCTCCAGGCAGGAATACTGGAGTGGGTTGCTATGTCCTAGTCCAGGGAATCTTCCCACCCCAGCGGTAGAAACCAGGTTTCCTGCATTGCTAACCAGATTCTTTGCCATTTGAAATACCACCTTTAGGCAGTAGCATTTGTGAAATATGCTTTTATTTTTGCCTCTGGAACAGCATAAGTTTCTCATTCTTGTTTTACTTTGCAAACAACTATTTCTCAATTTTTAAAAAAATGCTGTATCCTCTAAATGTATACATTTCCAAAGGTTTATGTGAAGGTTATGTATACTATATTGCCCTTAATCTGGAGATGCTGAAACAGAAGCATAGAACAACTTACTGAAAAGATATAAGTATCAACACTATAAAAAGAAAGTATTTCTAAATAATATTTTAAATATTATCTAACAAAAGAAATTTTAGAAGAGAATATATTACTCATGCATTAATGCAATCTCCAAGCTTACATATCATTTGTGCATTTGGGCTCTTTCTGTAGAGTAAAGAAACTCAGGCAGGAAATTGGGATGCAAAATGCTTTTGGAAAAAAAAAAAAAGCACTAGAGTTTATTTGGCAAGGGAATGCCATCATGAGCTTATTTTTGGAAATGATGTGTTTCTTAAATAAAATGGTTGAATTACACAAATTGCTATATCACATTAACTGGTAACTATGAACAGTTCCTAAATTATCACTGGAAAAATACATATCCATTAACATATTATTTTCATTGCACAGTGCCTACAATTAAGACATTTCCATTAGAAAAGAAAGAACTGTGAATTTATTGCTCAATTAAAAGTTTTCATTATTTGCTGATTGAGCCATTTGCCAATTATTGTTTCTGTGCTGGTAATCTTATATTATGCTGGTAATCATTACATTATATTATGGTAAAATTATGCTACTGTTAGCACCTTTACCATGTAAATACATCAGCTGCAAATCTTATCATATTCTATCACCTTTTTTGCTCCTCAAAAATGAAGAGGTACCAAAAGTTTCAATTAGTTGTAGGAGCTTAAAAAATATCACATTTATGGTAGAACAATGAACAAATCTAAACTACTTGGTTATTTTACATGCTCCAAATGTTTGAATTTCCTATGTTCTATCATCATTGCTCTTCAAATATAGTCTCCACTGCTACAAACACATCATTGTTAAAACTATACTGAATCAGACTTTTATTTCTGACTTTACTAGGGTCATTTGTAGTTGACCATCATTCCCATGGAGAAAAATTAGAAAAGTCAATAAAAATCCTTAAGTCTTTTTGGAAAGCATCAAATATCAGTTCAGACAACCTGAACTTGAGAGGTCAAAATCCCAGAGAATGAAAAAAACAAAAGGTGAGCTGACATACTGCAGCCGCTTTTCTTTCGTTTTTTTTTTTCTTTTTTCTTTTCTTTTCTTTTTTTTTTTTTTTTGCCTGTAGTAGGAGGCTAAAGATCCAAATAAAAAGCTCCAGTGAATAGCCTAGGATATTTAGTTGGGGCAAATAGCAGATAGATCATTACCAACCTAGCCTTGAATCTGGTCATTTCCTGACTGAATTTAGATAATCAAACTATATACTATACTCTCTGTCTGGAAAAAAAAATTTTTTTTGAAAAGAAATTTTCTGAACAAACACAACATAATCCTGAGCCATTTTTAACATAGAATAATACACATTCAATAAGAGGATAAGGCTTGTCAAGAGACAGGACAAAGTCAAATAGAAGAATAACAACAGACCACAGGTAATCAGGACACTGGAGTTCTCAGATAAAAATACTAAAATTGTTATGATTAGAATGTTTAACAAAATAAAGTAAAACACTGGGGAAAGCAAAATGAGAAGATAGGAAGTTTCACCAGCTAACTGAAATCCATAAACTACACCAAATGTAAATTTTACAATGAAAAAAATAAAACTCTGTAAGAAATTAACTCAGTAAGTGTGCTTTATAATAGATTAGAGACAATAAAATACAGCATTGGTGAACTGGAATATGGCTCAATAAGAAATATTGAAGCATAGGTGGAGGAGAAAAGGAGGCAAAGATAGGAAAGAGCATAAAAGAACTCTGAAACAGTGAAAAGTCTAAATAGAAGTGTAAATAGAAGTGTAAATAGAATCAATGAAGAGGAAAAAGAAGTGGAATAAAGAAAACAGACTAAAGTCCAAAGACATAAAATGCTCAGAAAAGTCCAAGCAGGATAAACACAAAATCACATCAAAGTACATATCAGGCAAGCTGTTAAAATATCTAAGCAAACAAAAAAAAAACCCCAAAAGTGTTAGAATTCAGCCATGAGGTGGGAGTGGGAAACTGGAAAAAGAGATATACTCACAAACACTACAAATAAATCAAATGGAAACTTTTAAAATTTAGTTATATTTCATGGGAAAAATAGGGAAAAGTACATCTACTCCCCATTCCAGAATATACAAGTTCCCTATATTCAAATATCCACAGAAAGACAAATAAAAGAAAAAAAGTGAAAAATGGAAAGCAAACAGCAAACAAAAGATAAGTGGCATACTTAATCTCTAACATTTCAATCACTGTATTCAATGTCAACGGTATAAATGCATCAACTAAAACACAGATTGGCAGAGCGAATTAAAAAAGAATCCATGACTCAATTATACATTGTTTACAAGAAACTCACCTCAAATATAATCAAGATTAAAAGTAAAAAGAAAAAGAAAAATGCTTAACATTCAAACTTCAACAGCAAGAAAGAGGAGCTATATTAATTAATATCAGATAAGACAGACTTCACAGCACAGAAAATTGCCAGATTCAGAGAGGGACATTATATATTGACAGTGAGTCAAGTCACCAAAATAATATAGCAGTTTTAAATGTATATACACTAAAAACAAATAGACAAAAAATAGGCAGCAAGAAGGTGAAGCAGAAACTGATACAACTGAAAGCAGAAATGGACAAATTTAAAATTATATATAGAGACTTTGATATCCCTCCTTTAAAACTGATAGACATAGTGGAAATTAGAGAGCATTTCAAATTGAATAATAATAATAATTAATATTACATACCAAAGTTCATGAGACACAGTTGTTATTACGTCTAGAAAGAGGTTTATAGCTGTGAAAGCCTACACAGAAAATTTTTAAAAGGTTAAAAAGTAATAATCCAATCAATGCTCTCAGAGATTTAAAACATTGAAAGCAGAAATGGACAAATTTAAAATTATATATAGAGACTTTGATATCCCTCCTTTAAAACTGATAGACATAGTGGAAATTAGAGAGCATTTCAAATTGAATAATAATAATAATTAATATTACATACCAAAGTTCATGAGACACAGTTGTTATTACGTCTAGAAAGAGGTTTATAGCTGTGAAAGCCTACACAGAAAATTTTTAAAAGGTTAAAAAGTAATAATCCAATCAATGCTCTCAGAGATTTAAAACAATTTGCATTTTGAATCTACAGATTTGGGAGTAAGGAAATAAGGGTGGAATGTATTCTAATACAAAACATATGCACAAGGAGGAAAAATTTTAAAAACCATAAAGGTGCAGAGTTAGTCCTTTACAATAACTAATAACATTGAATGAACTCCAGAAAAACTAATCAATAAAACCAAATAAAGAAGACATAAATTTTCAATATTTTTATTTAATTTCAAATTACAAAAGTAGTATGTTGGAACTACTTCATATCTGCTCAAACCAGCAAAATATGTGCATGTCTTCCAACTATCTGACTTGAAATAGGTTGTTCTGATGGTATATTGGCAAATATTATAAATCAAAATATTTTTGTCTCCCAAAACTGGTTTATCAGCACATCACTAAACCAAAAAAATAAAAAGTAACTACAGTACTTATAATAATTTTATACCAATAAACTCAACAATTTAAATAACACATGTAGGTTCTTAGAAAAACAAACAAAATTTTAGAAAGTTCAAATTTAATAGTTCTATATTTACTAAAGAAATTTTGCAATTGAAAATCTTTGTACAAATTCTTTCCTAAACCATTACATAAAAAGTAATACTGCATTGACTTAAACTTGATTATAAACACTTAAGATAGTGAAAAAGAAAACATGTTTATGGATTTGGTTTCTTATATATACATATTTTTGTGGTGAAGTGTCATTTACATACAGTGAAACAGTAACATCTTCAATATACCATCTGATCAATTATAACAGATCTAGACCGCTGTGATCTAATGGGCTTCCCTGGTGGCTGAGACTGGTGGTAAAGAAACTGCCTGCAATGCTGGAGACCTGGTTCAATCCCTGGGCTGGGAAGATCTCCTGGGCAAGGGGATGGCTACCCTCTCCAGTGTTCTTGCATGGGAGAATCCCATGGATAGAGGAGCCTGGCAGGCTACAGTCTGTGGGGCAGCAAAGAGCTGGACAACACTGAGCGACTAACACAACTTCAGACTACTGTGAAACCCACATTTCTATGATGCAGGAAATCCTATCATCATGTAAACCTCATCCAAGTCCCATCTTTGTGAATGAGCCCTTCCCAAGAAGCAACCACTAATATAACTTCCATTAAAAATGATTACTTTTGTCTATTCTAGATGTCATATACGTGAAATCATACAATTTTTACTTTTGTGCATCTGATTTATTTAACTATGGTAAATAGTACGGTTGTTATGATCCATCCTATTGTTTCAGGTACCATTATTTTGTTCCATTTTATTGTCAAAAGTATTCAACTATATATACAACTATATAAATAACAGACTATTTTCTATCTGTTTTAAAGATGATGGGCATCTGGACTGTTTCTATGTTTTGACTAATATGAAAAAGATGGTATACATTACACACGAGAATTTTTATGTATATAATGTAAACTTCTCTTTGAAAAATGCCTAGGAAAAGACTTGCTATATCATAATGCAAATTATGCTTAACTTTTTAAAACTGTTAATGCTATTCAAGGATTTACTACTTTATGCTCCCACTGGAAGTTTATAAGTACCAGGTGCCCCACATTTCCTACAGTTTTTGGTGATGTAAATCATTTTCATGAATCCGTTTTAGTGTGGATCTTGTGGACTTAACTGTTGTTTTAACTGGCATTTCCCTGATGAACAGTGACGTTGAGTACTTTCTTATGTGCTTATTAGCCATTCACATACCAGTGTCTGTACAAACCTTTTCTCTATTTTTAAAAATTGGCTTGGTTGTTATTTTATTACTGAGATGCAAGAGTTATTTATACCATCAGGATATAAGTCATTTGTCATAATATGTGAGATAGTATTTTCTTCCCATCTCTGGCCTATCTTCTTAATAGTTTCTTTTGAAGAACAAAAGCTTTTAACTTTCTTAAAATTGAATTTATCCATATGTAATGGCAACTTTTGTTTTTCATAAATTCATTAAGAATATATCACCAAAGAATAATAATAATTGTACTTCTTCCTTTATAATCCACAGGATTTTCTTTTTCCTCATTTCACTAGTGGAAACTGCAGGAGGTATAATGCTGAATAGCTGTGATGAGAAAGGACATCTTTCTCTTGTGAGTCTTGGGAAGGAAAGTGTTCAGTATTTTACTTTTAAGTAGGTTTTTGTTTTTGTGCTTCATCTGATTGACCCCTTCTATTTCTAGAATTGATGTTAAATTGTAACCAATATTTTTTTAACTGTAGTGGGGCTTCCCAGGTGGCACTAGTGGTAAAGAATCCACCTGCCAATGCAGAAGATATGAGATGCTGGTTCATTTCCTGGGTCGGGAAGATCTCTGGGAGAAGGGCATGGCAACCACTTCAGTATTCATGCCTGGATAATCAAATGGACAGAGGAGGCTGGTGGGCTACAGTCTATAGGGTCAAGAGTCGGACATGATTGAAACGACATAGCACAGGATTTTTACTGTAGTAATTGAAATATTAATATTCTTTTTCTTTTGTAATCTTGTGGCACTAGTGGTAAAGAATCCACCTGCCAATGCAGAAGATATGAGATGCTGGTTCATTTCCTGGGTCGGGAAGATCTCTGGGAGAAGGGCATGGCAACCACTTCAGTATTCATGCCTGGATAATCAAATGGACAGAGGAGGCTGGTGGGCTACAGTCTATAGGGTCAAGAGTCGGACATGATTGAAACGACATAGCACAGGATTTTTACTGTAGTAATTGAAATATTAATATTCTTTTTCTTTTGTAATCTAGTGTTACATTAATTGCTATTTGAATGCTAAACCAACACATTTTTAGATACAATCTACATGATTATTTGTATTATTCTCTTTATATATTAGTGGAATTGATTTGATAACATTTGTTAGGATTTCTGTGTCTATGATTACAAAGGATATTGGTATGAAGTTTCATTCCATATAATCTACTATCGTATTATTTTGCTACTAAGGTTATGGTGGTCTTGTAGTATAAATAAGAGTTTCTCCTTCTCTTTAATATTATTAATTTTGTTTGTGTGTGTAGGTTTGACATTGTTTATTCCAATAGATTTGATAGAGGTCACTAGTGAAGTCATCTGGACATGTTTCTTTAGGAAATTTTGAAATGATGAGTTCAATATCTTTAATTAATATTAAGTTATTCATCTTTAAATTTTTCTTATGTTTTGATGAATTGTGTTTTTCAGTAAATGTGTTCATTTTACTTGTCAAATATGTTTGCATAAAGTTGCTCATAAAACTCTTTCACTGTCCTTTTAAGTTTCTAAATTCTTCAGTAATGATACTTCTTTCATACCTGATGTTAGAATTTTTTATTTACCAATTTTTAAAATCAGTCCTTTTAGAAATTAACCAACTTTGTTAATGTTATCAAAAACACATTTTTGGATTGTTTAAGTCTCTCTGTTGCTTTTGTTTATTTCATTGACATATGTTCTCTTTTATTTTCTTCCTCCTGCTTAATGTTTGATTTCTACATGTTCCACATACCCTTGTTCCCCTGTTCTTCTTTTCTTGCATTGTTTGCCTTAATTCAATTATTTTATGGTGTTTAGAACTCATTAAAAGTTTTTGGCCAGCTATGAACAGAACAGTATCATTAAATTCTCTGAATCATGGAAAAAGACCCTAATGCTAGTAAAGATTGAGGGCAGGAGGCGAAGGGGGTAACAGAGGGTAAAATGGTTGGATGGCATTTTATTTTCTTCCTCCTGCTTAATGTTTGATTTCTACATGTTCCACATACCCTTGTTCCCCTGTTCTTCTTTTCTTGCATTGTTTGCCTTAATTCAATTATTTTATGGTGTTTAGAACTCATTAAAAGTTTTTGGCCAGCTATGAACAGAACAGTATCATTAAATTCTCTGAAACATGGAAAAAGACCCTAATGCTAGTAAAGATTGAGGGCAGGAGGCGAAGGGGGTAAAAGAGGGTAAATGGCTGGATGGCATCACCAACTCAGTGGACATAAATTTGAGCAAACCCGATAAGAGAGTAAAGGACATAGAAGCCTGGTGTGCTGCAGTTCATGTTGTTGCAAAGAGCTGGACATGACTTAACAACTGAACAATAAAAACAACAAACCTTTATTTAATGATTTGACTCTTAAAACTTTCCCTTTGGCTTTGCAAAAGGGAGAAGAGTACATAATGTTCTACTGCTATTAAACATGTAATTTCAACATTTTGGCAACAAAATAAATCAATAAATATATATAATATATTATATAATATAAATTTTTTATATTATATAATATAAAAAAGTATAACTTCCATTATTTGAAGCCAACAGATTATGTACATAGAAAATTCAAGAGACTCTAAGATAATTATTAAAATCAATAACTGAATTTAGCAAGGTTGATATACAAAGTCATTTGCATCAAAACAAATAGGAAATAAACACATTAAAATAGATAGGAAATAAAATTTTAAAAATGATACTATTTATAATGCCAAGGATAAAAACAATAAAATTCTCAAATGCTCAGAATAAATCTAATAAAAGATGTTTAAGATCACTCCGTTGAAGATCACAAACTGTTGTGAAAGAAATTAAAGAAGACAAATAAATGGAGGGATAGAAAATGCCAATAATTTGATGATTTGAAGATTCAATTCAGTCCAAATAAAAATTTCAAGTTTTCTTAGGAGTCCAAGTAGAAATTGATAAACTGCTCATAAAATACATATAGAAACACATGAGGCCAAGACCAACCAAGGGAAGATTGAAAAAGGAAAAAGCAAAAATCCTTGCTCTACCAGATTTCATACAATTTTATAGTAATTGAGACATAGTAGTATTAACATAGGGATAAACAAAGACAAATAGAAGAGAAATGAATCAAGAAATAGACTCTCATGTATTTAATCCTTTCATTTATGACAAATGTGATGAGGCAGTATAATGGGAAGTAATGTTCAATTTTATTGGTGGTAATGGTTTAACTAGATATGCAAATGAAAAACCAAAACATTATCTTTAGTCCTACCTCAAACCATATAGAAAATTCAATTTTAAGTGAATTACACGTCAAATATTTAGGTAACACAACGAAATGTTTAGCAGGACACACGAGTATATTTCTATTATCTAGGTTTAAGAACATTTATCTTAAAGAATAAAAAAGATTTCTTAAATTCCTTTTTTTTTGGATAATTTAGACTGCATCAAAATGGAGGATTTTTAGATTGTTTTACTGTTGTCTTCAGACTTCTTTGTGTGTTTTGAATAACATGCTTTTGCAAATATTTTTTCCCAGTTTGTAGTCTGTCTGTTCATTCTCTTGATATTGTCTTTCACAAAGCAGAAGTTTATTATTTTAATGAAGTTCAGCCTATCAGTGATTTCTTTCATGGATCATGCCTTTGATTTTGTATCTTAAGAAGTTACAACGAAATGTTTAGCAGGACACACGAGTATATTTCTATTATCTAGGTTTAAGAACATTTATCTTAAAGAATAAAAAAGATTTCTTAAATTCCTTTTTTTTTGGATAATTTAGACTGCATCAAAATGGAGGATTTTTAGATTGTTTTACTGTTGTCTTCAGACTTCTTTGTGTGTTTTGAATAACATGCTTTTGCAAATATTTTTTCCCAGTTTGTAGTCTGTCTGTTCATTCTCTTGATATTGTCTTTCACAAAGCAGAAGTTTATTATTTTAATGAAGTTCAGCCTATCAGTGATTTCTTTCATGGATCATGCCTTTGATTTTGTATCTTAAGAAGTCATTGCCATATTTAAGGTCATGTAGGTTTTCTCTTAGGTTATCTTTTAGGATTCTTAAAATTTTGTGTTTTACATTTTCGTTTATGATCCATTTCGAATTAATTTAGTGAAAGTTGGAAGGTCTGTGTCTAGAGTCATTTATATTTTTGTATGTGGATGTCCTGCTATTTCAGCACTGAGAAGACTTTCTGCTCTGATGCTGTTCTTGCTTCTTTGTCAAAGATCAGTTGGCTCTATTTGAGTCTATTTGTGGGCTCTTGGGAAGGCAATGGCACCCCACTCCAGTACTCTTGCTTGGAAAATCCCATGGACAGAGGAGCCTGGTAGGCTGCAGTCCATGGGGTCGCTAAGAGTCGGACACGACTGAGCGACTTCACTTTCACTCTTCACTGTCATGCATTGGAGAAGGAAATGGCAACCCACTCCAGTGTTCTTGCCTGGAGAATCCCAGGGACGGGGGAGCCTGGTGGGCTGCCATCTATGGGGTCACACAGAGTCGGACACGACTGACGTGACTTAGCAGCAGCATAGAATGGCATTAAGATTGTGAGAAGGTAAGCCAAAATGTAGAAGAAAAAATTTTGATAAATATATTAAATAAATGACATAACAAATATATAAATGATTTTACAAATGAAGAAAAGTAAAACACAAAAGGGAGGAAGTGGGCCAAGACTTGAACAGGTGATTGCCAAAAACAGATAATTGAGTGGTCAAAATCTTTTGTAAATTTACTCAATTCACAAATCATAAGATAAATGCAATTTAAAATCACACTATGATTCCATGACACCAATTAGAGTGTTTAAAATGAAAAATACAGACGACATTAAGTGCTGACAAGAACATGGAACAAATGGAATGCTTGCAGAAGTGTAAACTGGAAAATTGTTTGGTATTAGATATCAACATCTTCTTATTCTATGCTTATTGGGTACATATGTGATAGAAGGGGCTTTCCTAGTGGCTCATCAGTAAAGAAATCTCTGTGTAATGCAGGAGCTGCGGGAGAGGCGGGTTTGATCTCTGGGTCAGGAAAATCCCCTGGAAGAGGGCATGGCAACCCACTCCAGTATATTCTTGCCTGGAGGATTCATGGACAGAGTAACCTGGTGGGCTACAGTCCACAGGGTCACAAAGAGTCAGACATGACAGAAGAGACTTAGACTGCATGCATGCATTGAATAGAAATATGTTCACCAAAAGACTGGTCCAAAAATACTGAGAGCAGAATTATTCACACAGTGGTCTCAAACTGGAAACAACTAAAAAATCCATAAATTCCAAATGTAATAATTCTGTTCTATGCATACAATGGAATATTATACTAAAAATTTAAAAGATCTTGCTATACATAACAGCGTATGAATATCACAAACATAATATTGGGACAGAAATCTAGAAATAAGTTGTATATAATTCCATTAAAACAGCAAAACTAGTGTAGGATGTTCAAGGTCAGAAGTCACATTTTAGAGAGGCTGTGAAAGAGTGGCAAGAGAGAAGCTTCCTGAGAGCTATTAACATTAATTCTCTGCTTCTCAATCAGGGTGTTACAGACACAGGTGTGCCCACTTCGTAAAAGTCCAATAAGGTATATACTTACATGCTGGCGATTTCTGTTACACTTCTAAAGTCATATTTTACATTACATTTTTAAGACAGTGTTTTAATATACCCAGATTATATTATCACCAGGGAAGAGGATACTGTGTGACAATAATATATTAAATCTAATAACAAAAGCACAGGGACACCAAGTCTAGATTACCATGACTATGAGAGGAAAAAAAAGACTGACATTTTGCTATGAAGTGAACATCATTTTTCTGAGCACTCACACCAAACAACTTCTAAATTAACAAACCAACTGCAATCAATCACATGCCTCGCTTTTCAGGTTTTCTTACTTCTGTCAGAATAAATTAATAGTCAATGTGAAATGAAATGAAATGTGCCATGGTAGAAACAGTCCTTCAAAATAAGTTTCAGTAAAGAAAAAGTCATCATTTAACCCACAGTGTATGAAGATAAGCTCTTTCGACCACATATACACTCTCTATTTCCCACACACATATACACACACAAACAGGATAAATTAGGAGAAAGGTTAGAATGATTGATAAAAGCTACAGAAATATCTATTTTTTATTTTCCATCACCTTACTTTCATGTCTTGGATCATCTGACAGGTAATCTTCTAGTGCTACTGGAAACATGGAGATTGTATAGGACTTAAGAGCACCATACATGAAAAAATTGTGTTTATTTGGCTATGTTCATTGACTCTGTGGGCTCAATGGATACCTGGGAGAGGCAGCACACCTTAGTACATTAATATTTACTACTAGAGTAAATATTACATTTCAAAATTAGGAAGCATGTTGAAAAACTTTAACAAATGAAGTGAGACATGTTGGCAAATGGAGTATAGAGCTTCAGAGGAATGAGTCTAAGATGCTGAGTAGGTAAACAATTGGGACTCACAGAGAGATCATTATAACCCCGGAGACAGGAGCTCATAAATATGGACCACAGAGAAGAGACACTGCTGAAAGGTGAGGGACAGGGAGGCCTGGCATGATGCAGTCCACGGGGTTGCAAAGAGTTGGACACAACTGGGTGACTGAACAGCAAAAACAAAAGCTGGGCTAGTTGATACATTTTTCCAAGATACAGAGAAACAAGCAAGTCAGGTTAAGAACAACTGAAATCTGAAATTCTAAGAAATGTGTCAAGAATGATTAAAATTGGACATCAATGTTGTGTAAAAATGTACAATGTTTTTGGAAATTAACTATGTGTGTGTGCCCACATCAGTGTATAGCTTTGTGAATCTTTCTAGCTGGCTATAAGGGAAACCTTTACCTAGGCCAGATTTTCTCAATAGCATCACTATTTACACTTTAGGTATTTTTTAATATGAAGGTTGCCCAGTGTATCGAATGGTATTTAACAGCTTCCCTGGCCTCTACCCTTCAGATGTCAGTGGTACACCACACTCCCCATCATAACAATAAAAAACGTCTCATGCCAAGTCACATCAGTCATGTCTGACTCTTTGCGACCCTGTGGACTGTAGCTCACCAGTCTCCTATGTTCATGGGATTCTCCAGTCAAGAATACTGGAGTGGGTTGCCCTTTCCTCTGCTAGGAGATCTTCCTAACAATCTAACCTATGTCTGTTATCTCCTACACTGGCTGATAGGCTAGGGCTACCTGAGAAGCCCCAAATGACTCAGTACATTGACAAATGTCCTGTAAAGGAAATACTGCCCCCAACTGAGAACCACTGATCTACGTAGATAAATAAAATGCTACTTTCTTTATCTCATTTTTGCAATGGGCTCACATCATCCACTCAATGATGGCTTGAATGTGAATGTGAATTGTGCTATTCCTGTGCATATTAACTAAATAACTGCATGTGGGGCAGAAATGATAGAAAGAGTCATGGGAAGACCAATCCTAATGTTTCCATGACTGAAAAATTTCTCTAACTAGAAAAAAAGTAGCTGATTTTTTTCATTAGCTTTTAAAAGTCTATTCCTACTTTTTGGATTTTGGAAATTAATTAGTTTTGGAATCAATTTATGAACTTTACAAAGATAAATTTTCTCTTACTTATCACTCATATTTGATTGATTTTAACAGATACATTTTCACTAAGAAGGATTGGAGCAACTGCGTTGATTTCCATCCACACACAATTTTCAGATAACTATATTTGCTGAGACAATAAGATTTTTAAAAAGAAAAAAATATAAAAGATTCTTTGAAATCTAAAATTAAGAAATCATCTTATCGAGTCCACATGAGTTATAATACACGAATTAGGTTGATTATCTCTATTTAGAGATTTCCTGAAGCATTTAGAAAAGGCACTAGCGTTAGAAGAATATTGGATGGAAACCAAGGAGAAACAGAAAACATAGTAAACATAAAATTGACTAATTCAATAAGACTTTTATATAAAATCTTATGTAACTCAAGATTGCAAAATATTTTTTAGGCTTTATTTCAAAATTGCAAAATAAAATGTATAAATTACCTAATTCTGAAAATATTTACTATCAAATATGAAAGTTAAACACAGTTATTTTTATTTTAAAAAGCTATTGATAGTTTCTGATATTTCATAAATAAGAAAATGGAGAAAGTTCAAAAAGCTACTTAACATAAATATTCTGAGCAGAAAAGGAAAGAGGGACTTCATTTCTACATATGAAAGGATTCTCATTTTTCAAAGACCTTCTCAAATGCCACTATCTTGGGAATTTTCCTCTGTCTTCCTAATCAGAACTAACTGTTTCTTCACCTGAGCTTACAACAGCACACTACCTATTCTATGTGAAATTAAGATCTTCCACACAGTCTATGGAGTGAGTTGCCCTGCTGATTGTCTCCCTGTAAGTTTAAGAACTCGAGAGGTTCAGAGACTGTACCCATTCTTCTTCTGTCCCTTATAGCAACTGATACAGATCAAGAGTGGAATAGAAATCTTTTAAACATCTGTGGAAAGTATCATTTACATTTATCTTCCTGGTTTAATATCCTAAGGTAAGAAACTAAAACAACAATTTTAAAATATAATTTAGTTTGAAAGTTCAATTTTTTTAACAATCATATTTGTACAACTACATATTTGTAATCACATATTTGTATGACCAAATTTGTAAACAAAATTAAAGTGTGATTAAGTCAGATTTCATTCCAGTCACAAAGAAAGGCAATGCCAAAGAATGTTCAAACTACCACAAATTGCACTCATGTCACTTGCTAGCACAGTAATGCTCATAATTCTCCAAGCCAGGCTTCAATAGTATATGAACCACGAACTTCCAGATGTTCAAGCTGTATTTAGAAAAGCCAGAGGAACAAAAGATCAAATTGCCAACACCTGTTGGATTTTCAAAAATGCAAGAGAGTTCAGAAAGACATCTACTTCTGCTTTATTGATTGCACCAAAGCCTTTGACTGTGTGGATTACCACAGACTGTGGAAAATTCTTCAAGAGATGGGAATACCACACCACCTTACCTGCCTCCTGAGAAATCTGTATAAAGGTAAGAAGAACAGTTAGAACTGGACATGGAACAACAGACTGGTTCCAAACTGGGAAAGAAGTACATCAAGGCTATATATTGTCACTCTGCTTATTTAAGTTATATGTAGAATATATCATGTGAAATGCCAGGCTGGATGAAGCACAAGCTGGAATCAAGATTGCTGGGAGAAACATCAATAACCTTAGATATGCAGATGACATCACCCTTATGGCAGAAAGTGAAAAAGAACTAAAGAGCCTCTTGATGAAAGTGAAAGAGGAGAATGAAAAAGTTGGCTTAAAATTCAACATTCATAAAACTAAATCCTGGCACCTGGTCCCATCACTTCATGGCAAAATCTGGGGAAACAGTGGAAACAGTGATACACTCTGGACTTTACTTTTTGTGCTTCAAAATCACTGCCGATGGTGACTGAAGCTATGAAATTAAAAGATGCTTGCTCTTTGGAAGAAAAGCTATGACCAACCTAGACAGCATATTAAAAAGCAGAGATATTTTTTTGCCAACAAAGGTCCATCTAATCAAAGTTATGGTTTATTTCCTGTGGTCATGTATGGATGTGAGAGGTGGATTATGAAGAAAGCTGAGTGCCAAATAATTGATGCTTTGAAATCTGGCATTGGACAAGACTCTTGAGAGTCCCTTGGACTGCAAGGAGATCCAACCAGTCCAGATTTTCCTAAAGGAAATCAGTCCTGAATATTCATCAGAAGGACTGATGCTGATTCTAAAACTCCGATACTTTGGCCACCTGATGCAAAGAACTGACCCATTGGAAAAGACCCTGATGCTGGGAATGATTGAAAGCAGGAGGAGAAGGGGATGACAGAGGATGAGATGGTTGGATGGCATCAACCATCTCGAGTTGGTGATAGACAAGGAAGCCTTGCGTGCTGCAGTCCACGGGGTCACAAAGGGTCGGACAAGACTGAGCAACTGAACTGAACTGAACTGAATTCAGAAATGGGCACAGGTTATAGTATGTTTTGATAGTGTAGAATCATAGACTTTTAGTGCAAAAAGTACTTGAAAATTAGGAACTGCAATTTCTTGGTGTAGAGGAAAGTATGCAGAGGCCTCTTTATTCGTAGTCTGGGAGCTAATTTAAAGGAAGCCATGTCCATATCATAGATCTTTTTTCCTGCTATACTTGACTGTCTGCAGACTGTTTAATCCATATAGACTAAGAGTGGTGAGACAGTAGGCCTGGGAAATAAGCACCTCCCGTAACAACAGGATAAAAAATCTGAATCAGGATTTTTCAAATTAATATCATTGTTTTGGTTCTATTTTACAACTGTAGGATATCCAAAAATGAAACAAAAAAAAGATATATAAATGCCTTCAAAGAAACAGAAGAAATTTGAAAGTAATGTACTTGAATAAGCTTCTTTTTCTCTGGCTGTTAACAAGTAATTGACTTTTAAAGCACTACTACCAAGTAATGCATCTCCTTTTGACTAAAGTATATGTGACAGATTCCAACTACTGAGTGGGACAATCTAAGTTTTAATAAAATAAGATGTATGACTAAGCTATCTGTATATAATTATATAAAATTAATTATAAGATTATGCAATATCCAGATAAACTTGTTACTTGAAATTGTATTTTATAATTCCTCCTGTGTTATTTCAACGAACAAAGGAAGTTAGATTTATTTCATTTATAAGAGAAAAGTGAGTTATCTATATTCAGATGAGAACTACCAAATTGGTAATTTTTACATTTTGTATAGCCCTGATTAATTTTTAAAAAGATAATAATGAAACAATTTCAGAGCTACACAATATAATACACTAAAATTCTCTGTGGTGTTTTGGGGGGATGTAATTACTACTGAATATTAAGTTGGGAAAATAGAAACAGAGCATTTAATCTACATGAGTAATTGGGACACCTGCACACAGCAAATAGCAGTTTAGCTGTTGGAGAATGTTAAAGGATTAGGTTTTTTTTTTTTTTTTTTACACAATTTCAGCTATTCTCATTACAGTTTTTATTACTGAAAGGTTATGGAAGAAAACTATTGATGACTGGAAATTTAATTTGATTAATCCAAATGCTTGGGAGGAACTGGGCCCACCCTGTGATTGGTAATTCACAAGTAATTTATATTTAGAAACACACTGGGAGCTAAATAAGATCAAATCTTTCTGGAAAATTGACAATTAACTCTGAATTTCTGATCAATAGCTTATAGATATATACCTTTCAGCAAAAACAATGAACACACTTTATAGTCCTTGTTTTGTTCTGTGTTTATACTAGATGTCTTATTTGTGCAGCTATTTTGTATCTTTGTCTTTCATAATTCAATTGATTTTTTATCATTAATAGAAAGTTTTTAACAAGTTTGTACAATAATCTATAAGACTGCCAATAAAAGTAGCAGAGTCATGCTCAGTCCTTCAAATGTAATATTATTTCAGTTCAGTTCAGTTCAGTTGCTCAGTCGTGTCTGACTCTTTGCAACTCCATGAATTGCAGCACACCAGGCCTCCCTGTCCATCACCAACTCCTGGAGTTCACCCAGACTCATGTCCATCGAGTCAGTGATGCCATCCAGCCATCTCATCCTCTGTTGTCCCCTTCTCCTCCTGCCACCAATTCTTTCCAGCATCAGAGTCTCTTCCAATGAGTCAACTCTTCGCATGAGGTGGCCAAAGTACTGGAGTTTCAGCTTTAGCCTCATTCCTTCCAAAGAAATCCCAGGGCTTATCTCCTTTAGAATGGACTGGTTGGATCTCCTTGCAGTGCAAGGGACTCTCAAGAGTCTTCTCCAACACCACAGTTCAAAAGCATCAATTCTTCGGCACTCAGCCTTCTTCACAGTCCAGTTCTCACATCCACACATGACCAATGGAAAAACCATAGCTTTGACTAGACGGACCTTAGTTGGCAAAGTAATGTCTCTGCTTTTGAATATGCTATCTACGTGATATTATTTAGAAAATCCTAAACTACAAACAGTATGTTGGTTAGAACTTGAAGTATGCTCACCATTACTGGAGAGAAAAAATACTGATTAACAAAAACATGGGATTTCCTCCAATCAAAAATGATTGTATATAGGAGAGAGAAATAGTGTAATGGGAAGGACTATACAGTGTTGGGGATCTTTTTCTAATGTGCATAAAAATGTATTCAATTTACAACCCAGAAAGAATACTTAGTAAGTTTTTGGTAAGGCAACGGTAGAGGAAAATAGAAGGACATTAGTTCAATTTGGGGACAGGGGGAGGAGTTATACATTTTTAAAAAATTGGCTGAATTTTGCAAGGCACTATGGTAACTTGGTTAAGACAGTGGCCCTTGAACCATACTATGTGGGCTTTGAAACTAAGCTTCACTGATTAAATAAGGCTTGTACTTGGGCAAAGTTATTTCACTGCTTACTCTTCAGTTTTATTATTCTTTCAAATAGGGATAATAATAATTTTTACTTCATGAACATATCAGAATCATCAAAAACGTCTTGTATATGGTGTACTTGGTAGCCTAGTACGTGATGAATGCTCAAAATGATAATAACACTTACTATTTCTTAAACAGAACCAGGAACTAACTTTTTTTTCAGATAATTTTATAATTATAAGATTTTTTTGGTAATAATCCTAAAGATAATTTTGAAATATTAGCAGTGCTAATATTTGCTATGTTACCATTAAATGAGTTCTGAACAAATATGTTTAATATAAAAACTCAAGTTTTTAAAGATCTTAGCCCTTTTATGTGGATATAATAGAATTAGGTAAATCAATGCTTTTCAGAGCAGAGGGTTATGATATTCCTGGAGGTTACAGTATATTTTTGTTCAGTTAGGAAAGTGTAAATTCATGCTTTGCTGAGTACATATTGACTTCTTCCATAAAAGTTAAATCTATTTCAATATTGACAAATTATTTCCTCCATATTAGGAATCTGAGATCACAGCCAACAAAGATAAACTGGAGAAATTCTACAATTCAAAGAGGACATCTGTTCAGGACATAAATTTTGCAGAAGCCATGGTTCAACAAAGGGGTTGATGAAATTAAGGAGGAAAAGGGAAAGACAGAGGCATAAATGTGCATTGAGGCAGCATAGGAGTATGAATGAATATGGCTTGCTGTGGTGGCTCTAAAATACATCTGCAGACTCTCTGATTCATATCCCTCCAAAAGGTGAAAATATTTGATCTCCTCTTGGAACCAGGCCAATCTCTGGCACTGACTTGACGAACAGACAACAGCAGTAATGGTACTACATGACTTAAAAGGATAGAAACACTCTAGTCTGGGAGTCTGTACAAGTTTGGGACCTTGAGGCTGCCAAGTGGAGAAACCATGTAAAGAGGCTATTGAAAATGAATGAGAGAAATGAGAGACCAATAGATGAGAGATAGAGAGACTGACCTAAGGAGCCCAGCTGTTTTAAACTTTCTGATCCAGAAACCAGACATTTGATTGGAAAAGCTTTGAAGATGATGCCAGCCCCATTATCTTCTGAGTGCAATTATATGAGACACTGGATGGCTCAGGGGTAAAGAATTCACCTACCAATGCAAAAACCACAGGAGATACATGTTTGATCCCTGGGTTGGAAGATCCCTTGGAGATGGGCATGGCAACCCAGTATTCTTGCCTGGATAACCCATGAACAGAGGAGCCTGGAAGGCTACACGCCATGGGGTTTGAGTCAGACACAACTGAGCATGCACACACACAGTACTAGATATTTTAGCTAAGTTTGCCAACCCCCAGATTTGTGAGTAAATAAATAAATTATATCATTTCAAGCTATTGTTTTGTAGTGGCTTATTACACAGCAATGGATAATTAGAACAATGTGGCCTTTCAAATGAGTAGTCATCACATAAATGTTTAATATGATTTGACATGTTGTAGAATTTCCTAATTTTGTTTGATATTATTTATTATATACTTAAGAGTATTAACANCCATGAGATCTGCCTGACTTTTTTTTCTGAAGCAGGGCAAGATTCAGCCACTGAACACAAATTTTAAAAACTACAGGACACTAAAATATAGTAATGTCTTGAGCATGTTATGAACCATGCTTTCTCAACACAGTGGCTCATTCAGTTCATAACAGAAGAGAAATGTGGGCATTTCTAAATACAGTGACTCACAACAACAGAGAACTTTGAGTAGGAAAGTGGAAACTGAGCTCAGCTCACCAACATGTAGCTAGGACAACAGCATAATTTTTTTATCAAATGTATGAAGGAACTTCTCTTCTGACTTGGGAGAAATGTAGCTTAATCACTATAATCTCTTAGAGGATCATAAGAAAAGAATTGCTGCTTTGTTTCTGAATGTCCAACAAAACATTAAAACCTATGAGATTCCTGTCCAGTTTTGGATTTCACTATCTACATAGATGGTTAACTACATTATTTAAAGTGTTTTCTATTTTTTAAAAAGCAGATGACACATTAAGAAATGTTTCTAGAATTTATTTTTTCCTGTCTGCTCCCTACAATCTTATTTTGTCCATGGATATTCTCAAATGATAGTGGAAACTCTATGCATAGAATATCCTCATGCTTGCTTAGAAAACCTGGTCTGTGGCTCTTGATTTAATTATGGAAAGGAATGGGGAAAAATGAACTCAGAGTTCTATTTTTGTGTATCCATGACACAGTTAATCTAAGATATGGCATAGTTCTACAAATTCAAAAGACTTGAAAACAATTTATTTGCTATAATAAGAAGGAAACCATTTTTTCTTTAACTGAATTTCTTGTCTTTTGTGGCAGAAATCAAATGCCTCATATTGCTGTAGCAATTTTTCTCCTCACAATTTAATCTAGGACTTGTTAACCAAGGCTATTTCTATATTTAGCAAGATTACATACAAACTCGATTTTATGAATTATGTGAATGCTACTGCTGAGAAATTCTACTGGTAATATGACTATGCAAATGGACACTTCAGGTAAATTAAAGGCATAAAAGAGAAATTATAAATTGAAGAAATACATTATAAGGGTTTATTTATTTTAGGTCATTCATGTCAAAGCTGAAAGCTATCTTTGGTAAAAGTATAGATGAAAACTGCTAGATGGGCTAGAAAGAAGCAAATCATTCTAAGAGTATATATTTGCTGTGAATTGATTGAGTTCTTTATGGAGGGTCCCTGAGCAACACCACTATGCTGGACACTTTGCCAGTTATGCAGGAATTCAATACAGTTGTAGATGACTCTATGATTAAACTAGATTTAGAAATCTAAATGGTCATAGTCACCAAAGACTGATGTGAAAACTGACTTAGAAGTTGGGTTGGTTCTGAGTCTGAAGTTTTAGGAACAATTTAATCAACTGATTTTCCTTGTTATATATGCTAATGGCTGATATATGGTTTAAAAGCAAACCTAAGTATGAACAATACTTCTTTCAGTAACATCCGGTTTCATAAGACAACATTGCAAAAGCTGAATAGGCATGAAGTTTTATTATATAATGATCCTAAGATAATGGTCTATCTGACAATTACCAAGTACAATTGCTAAATACATATTGTATGAGTACAATTTTGTGGCAGATTAGTGCAGTATCTACAGTGTCTTGGTTTACATTGTAACATCTTGTGATATTTTGAATATAGTGTATTTTTGATCAAATAGTATATTTCTGATAGTTCAGATGATAACACATAACTATGGTCACTAAAACTACTAGTTTATGTTCACAAAATTCCAAGTGTTTATCTCAACATACTCAATTATATTTTGTTATCATTATAATCTTCCATCATGAGAAATTTTCATTTGTCTACTGGAGGAGGCCCATATGGATATCTATTTTAACTTTAGAGGCATGGATATCCATCCTCAATCCCGAAGCCAGAGCCAAGCCAGTGAAGTGAGACAAGAAGAAACATGCTTTCCTTGCACAGTGACTTTACCTTCTCTGAAATGGAAAGTTAGCATCTCCTCCACATGCAGTGCCAGTACAGTAGCTATAGAAATCACTGCTACTGAAAGTGGTAGGTGAGCATAGGTCACTATCTACTTTTTATATCAATTCCTCAAATAAACTTTAGCTTTACCTAACTCTAACTTTTATGACTTTAGCTAATCTCAGTCTGTTAAAACTCTACCCAGCCTACAAGACCTAATACAAATTATTAGCTTTCCCTAATAATATCTGCCAGAAACTACTATAATTTTTACGAAGCCAGAGCCAAGCCAGTGAAGTGAGACAAGAAGAAACATGCTTTCCTTGCACAGTGACTTTACCTTCTCTGAAATGGAAAGTTAGCATCTCCTCCACATGCAGTGCCAGTACAGTAGCTATAGAAATCACTGCTACTGAAAGTGGTAGGTGAGCATAGGTCACTATCTACTTTTTATATCAATTCCTCAAATAAACTTTAGCTTTTCCTAACTCTAACTTTTATGACTTTAGCTAATCTCAGTCTGTTAAAACTCTACCCAGCCTACAAGACCTAATACAAATTATTAGCTTTCCCTAATAATATCTGCCAGAAACTACTATAATTTTTATTTTTTTGTCCATAGCTTTTGCCTATGCTTGCCAAACACTGTATCATATGGCTCTAAATTGATACATTTAATTTTCACACTCTGACAGTAGAATCCTTGAGTACAAGGAAATGTTTATAGATTTCAGTGTGATCCCACAGTTTAAGGTTCTTCATATAATAGGGATTCAATACATGTTTATTAAACATTAAATTGATACATTTGTTAATCCTTAAAATTATACCCAATCTGTATAACAATGCATAATGTTCTATGCCAAATTTGGGTTTTAAGCCTTTTTTTATATATAAAACTATTCCACAGTATCACTAAGAATGTGTTATGAAAACTATTCAATGCAAATATAAAGCAGTGTTATTAAGACTCAGAAATCTTAGGTTACTTTTATAATTGAAGAACATTATTTACACACATTATTTGCTTTATCATAGCCTGGCCAACCTAGAAATTTATGCTGTAATATTCTCTAGGCAAACTTACCTCTCACAACGATGTTGGTGGACTTTTTTGCAGGGTTTCCCACGTTATTATTGGCAATGCAGCTGTAAGTGCCAGCATCTTCTGAGGTGATGGCAGGTATGGTCAAAGTTCCTCCATTCAAAACAGTCTTTTCAGGCAGAGTCCCAAAGGATCTGACCCATGTGAGAGAGGGTACAGGCTCTCCTCCTGTCGTGACACATACTAATGTTATGGCCTCTCCAGGATTTACAACAATAGGGTCATCCACCAAGAGTTTAATTGACGGAGATGCTAAAAGACAAACAAAAGAACATGCACCTATTTAGATCTACTAGAGCTAGACCTCAACAGTATGCTTTATATTTACACAAACAATTGAAATACTGTTCTTTTGTGGAAAAATCCTATTGTATTGATCAAATTTAAACCATATAGAATGGTTATTTAATTATGTGGCATAAACCTGTGGGATTTTACTAAGAATCTTACACATGGAGAGGGGAATTAAATTTTATGTATTCTTGAATTGTTCCACAATTAGAAAGATGAGAAGAATTAAAGTTTTAAAACAAAAATCCCTTTCTCTTTTAATGTTGACAATGACCATTTGTTTTTGTCCTTCCAGGTATAAATATTGAAGCTGTTATTTCTTGTATTTTCATGGTCACGATCATCCTCAGGTCAAATGATACATATTTTGCAAACTGAACACAGTCAAGTAAGGAAAAAGATTGCCAGAGGTTTTTCCCAGGCAGTGGGCCTGGTTTTTCATCTTGAAAGGAATAACAAAATCATGTAATTTAAAGCATCTACAATATTTCACCTCTAACCTCTGTTCAGAAAGTTTAGGCAATGTGAGTTCTCATAGCCACTGTTTTAAAACTTAGAAGCAAATAAACTGCTTTTCAAAAATAGTCACCAAACTATGATAGCCACCACTCCAACATTTGGGTTATACTGATCTCCCCAGTGAAAGTAATTTGTTTGAAAATTTCTATTAAAAAATGTAGATAAATGTCCATTCAATAAAAAATGCTTTATTGCACACTTTTCATCACACAAAGTAGAAACTGCACAAAAATCTGTTCAGACACAGCACTTTCTTTTCTGCTTATATCACAGTGTCAGTTTATGCAGCACATTACTAAATAAGAACAGAGGAAATGCATTATGCTAATATTTGATTTCATACATTCAGAAACATTTGAGGCCAAATTTAAAACTGAAATCTATCCATATTTGGAATATAAAGTGTTCAACTGTACTGTGTAACTGCTTTTAGATATTAATTTCAGCTCAGAGTTGGAGAGAGATTTTCTCAGAATGAAAGGTAAACTCCCTATGGGGTTCAGTATTCTGCCTTGATGGAATATATAAAAATTCAAATGAATATATATATTCCACTGTATATATATCTTGCCTTTGGGAACATAGGTGTGCCTTGAGGGCATTATACTAAGTGAGATAATTCAGAGACAGATCCCATATGATCTCACTCATATGTGGAGTATAAAAAAAATAAACAAAAAGCAAAAGAAATGTACAAGAAAGTATTTCAAAATGCTATTTAATATTGCTAAACTGATAAAAAGATACTACTAATGAAAATTTTTTAAAAATAGATAGTATACTTATTTATTGACACAGCATTATGAAACAATAGTAGAAATTCTTACAGCTCAGTTTGAGGTAAACAGTATAATTTTACAAACGTACTTAGTTAAAACACCAGTCTAGAGAGTCCAATAGTTATATTAATAAGATTCATTTGTTTTACACCATGTTTTAGTAAATTAAAAATCCCAAGGCCTAGGGACCATTAATAGTATATGTTTAGATTATAGAAACACACAATGGTGATATTAAGTCAAGAAATATTTGCCCCTGAAATTGACTTGTATAAGGATGAGTTGTTTTAAATATACTTGTATATTTTGAGAACACATAATAAAACATTTATTAATTTTGCTTTACATTTTTAATTTGGAAGTTAAAACTATTGTTTTTTCAAGATTCAGTATTTTTTTAGAGCCTTTAAAGTCTCAGGCAAAAGTGAATTGCAAGTGAATGTTATTATTTTAAGCAGTGATTTTAAACTCTTCAACCACATTGATTCCATGCTCTATTTCTTATTTTGTACTTACATAGGTAATTAGGGAACTAAGAAAGATTGATCTCATTGCATTTAATCATGTTCATGGCTGAGTGTTCTTTAAATGTCTATTGCATGCTTTGTTTGAACTACTCCATCATTACATAAGAACAAAAGTACAAAGCCATTGAGATAAGTCTCAGGCAAAAGTGAATTGCAAGTGAATGGTATTATTTTAAGCAGTGATTTTAAACTCTTCAACCATATTGATTCCATGCACTGTTTCTTATTTTGTACTTACATAGGTAATTAGGGAACTAAGAAAGATTGATCTCATTGCATTTAATCATGTTCATGGCTGAGTGTTCTTTAAATGTCTATTGCATGCTTTGTTTGAACTACTCATCATTACATAAGAACAAAAGTACAAAGCCATTGAGATCATCAGCTTCCTTATAACCACGAGACAAGAGCACTGGTCAAAACCATACTGCAGGATCTAGACATCCAGTCATTCTTCACAGCAACATGTGAGAGACGGATCACTATTTGAAGTTCATTTTTAAGTTAATAAAGAAATGAAACACAGAAATTAAAAAGGGACAAGAGAAAAACAGAGTGGACAGTATGTTAGTTTTTATTTGGAATGTTCATCAAACCCATGTAAAAAGCAGAAAAAGGTGAACTACACAAAGTAAACAAAGGCAGTTTATCAAGTTAAGGGAAGAAGCATTGAATGGATGATGGATGAAACTAAGGGGAGGAGTGGGAGGGAGGGAATATATGTTTATATATAGCTGATTCACCTCATTGTACAGCAGAAACTAACACAACGTTGTAAAGTAACTGTACCCCAATTAAAAAATAAAATAAACATCACATATTATTTTAAACATGTTTATAGTTATCACCAAATGGCTCAAATTACATAAAAATTATTCTAACAAAACCCATTTTTAACATGACACACAATACCAGCCATAAATTCTCTAGGTACACAGTGCTCATAAATAAGTGCCCATCTGACTTTCAGAATGAGAATCTTGCCAGCACTCAATGATGGAAGGCATGGGTCATCATAGCAATTGTCTCAGAGACTTGACTCTTTCCTTAAGATCAGTATGTCAACATTCTAGCATGTTTGATATGCTCTGTGGAGCAAATACTGTAGATAGATAGATCTATAAATTATTGGTCCTGGGAGGGATGGGATGAAGTATAATGACAGGCAAACAAAGAGAAAGAAAGGGAAAAAAAAAGAAGGGAAAAGAAAGAGAGGAGAGACCAAAGTGTCTATGGTTTTTATTTTCCAAAATCCTAAACCCTTTAATAACTAAACATGGAAAGTAAGTAAGTAAGTAAGTAAAGTCACTCAGTCGAGTCCAACTTTTTGTGACGCCATGGACTGCAACCCACCAGGCTCCTCAGTCCATGAGATTTTCCAAGCAAGAATACTAGAGTGGGTTGCCATTTCCTTCTCCAGGGGATCTTCCTGACCCAGGGATCGAACCCGGGTCTCCTGCATTGGAGGCAGATGCTTTAACCTCTGAGTCACCAGGGAAGTCCTAACATGGAAAGTATCTTTTAGGAAATCTCTCTGAGGAAGAGAACTCTTCCCAAGTTCTCTTCAGCTCCTCCCCTCCTGGCAAACAAAAAGGAAAGTTTTTTGGTTTGAGCAACAGTTACTTCAGTGGATCTGCTACAGAAAGAGGACTGGCTTCTTGGCTCCCACACCAAATCTCAAACCTATTTATATTCAGAGCAAAGGGGATCTCTGTGTCCCTTCTTGGTTGAGGTCACTAAGTGTGACTGGCTAGACAGACACAGTGAGTCCATGGGGCAGGCTCCATGCCTCAGGGGAATAGCCTCAGCTCCAGATGATGGAATGGAAGAAGCAGAGAGATAGGTCAGAACTGAATGTGACAAGACCATTGGAATGAAGGAGATGTTAGGTGATCCATGCCCATCAGAGATCCAAGTCTCATGTCCCACACCATGGTAAAATAAAAGCAACCCCTAGAATTTAAACAAAATCTGGTGGAAATGGGAAATCCATGTTACCAATTTCTAAAATTATGGCAAAATAGATAGGTGAAATAAAAATGAAGTTAAATTATAGAATAATAAAGATATATTTCTTTCAAACCTGAGTTTGTAGGCAGGGATTCATACCCATTAATTTTAGTGAGTCAGTTCCTCATGAGGTCCTCTGGATGGGCAATACAAAGGTTTAGCTTGGGGTTAATTAAGAATACATTCTGTAGGAAGAAAATACTATTTTAGCCAAGGTCAATGACTTTTTTGGTGCTTTGTTTGGCTATTACCTAACATAATAGCTTGCTGAAGATAAACATTTCTTAAAAAATGAAAACAATGCAATGATTATCATCTTATATTTTTAGAGATTTAGCCCTCCATGGATCTGGGCAATTTTTAAAAAATAAACTTAGATTTCTATCCCTGACTCCAATTAAATGGATGTGAAGTAGTTAACTACAGTAAAAGCTGCCATTTGGATTGAGTTAGAAATATTCTAAGATATATAATTCCTTGACTGGAAGGAAATTGACTATTGAGTCACAGAGAAAAATCACAAGGAAGGAAGAACATAAAACCAAACCAAAAAAAAAAAAAAAACACCACCAAAACTCACAAGAAAGAACTACAATAAAAAATCCACAGCTAGGATGGTATTTGTCTTAGCTTGAATCCTCCCAAAAGCCAGTCTTGATATAGGTAGATCATTAGGATGAAGATCCCAGGAAGTATATTTAAGGAGTAGAGAAGAGATAAAGAAATGGAAAACATCCAGTAATGGAACAGGAATGAGTGGTGGTCACTGTGGGAAACCTGACTCCCTGCCGTTGGGAACCCTCTGGGAAACTAGAAAGAACACATCCTAGAAATTTCCCTCCGAAAAATGAGGAGGCTGACTGGGGTGTTTATTTACCAACCTCTGTCCCTCATCAGTTAAGGGCTGTTCTATGGGTTTTAACTTTCCAACATTCTCCATTGTCTGAACACATAGATCCCAGGAAGTATATTTAAGGAGTAGAGAAGAGATAAAGAAATGGAAAACATCCAGTAATGGAACAGGAATGAGTGGTGGTCACTGTGGGAAACCTGACTCCCTGCCGTTGGGAACCCTCTGGGAAACTAGAAAGAACACATCCTAGAACTTTCCCTCCGAAAAATGAGGAGGCTGACTGGGGTGTTTATTTACCAACCTCTGTCCCTCATCAGTTAAGGGCTGTTCTATGGGTTTTAACTTTCCAACATTCTCCATTGTCTGAACACATTGATTAGTCTAGAGAGAGTTTTCAGACAGAAGGACATGGAAAAGAAACTGTCAAAAGAAACAATAACCTCCAGAGCAGGGCAGTCACAGAGTCTCCTAGGGCACCCTTTCCATGTACGTTCAATGATCAATAGTTGGTCACATGGAGATAATGTGAAAAGTATACAGGAAAAATAAGGAGGAAATCAGTGGTGAGTTGGGGCACATTTACTCATCAGGATATAAGCACAAAATACAATGAGTAACAGCACAGCATGAATAAAAGGAAGAGGAAGTGAAAATATGTACAATTAACTTTGTTTCTTTTCCAAGGATCTACATTTTTCAAACTGAAAGATATTCACATGCTAGACAAACCAAGTCCAGCTTCTATATGGAGAGACATCCTATATATACAGATTTGAGGGATAAAATTTCTCTTGCAAAAAGAAGTCATTTAACTGATATACAAGAATCACTATATTTTTGTGCATTTCATTGAAATTCATTTCAACAGACATTTCAATGAGCATTTCATATAATAAAAAATGAGAAAATATATTAGAAGTTGATTTGAAAATTCAAAACAATCCACCTATGTAGTTGAAATTATTATTCTAATATTATCATTATTGACAAGTTGATTGATTCTCATGAAGTCCAGGAATGATATATTACTACGAAATTCTATAAAACAATGTTCCAGGATATGACAATATTTGAATAGCAATCATAAATAATCTCTAAAGCATGAGAGAGTCTTTGCTACAGATATAGAAGCTAACAAGCATTTTTTACTTTTTTTTAATGTCCATAGGACAGATAGTCCTGCAAATGATTGAGAAAGCAGAGTAAATATGTTGCTTCATGGAATATAAAAGTTTCCTAAAAGAGACATACTGCATAATAACATCAGTTCGAAAAAGAGTTTCACTAGATAGGTTTTGTTTGATTGGCAAAATATTGTTTATTTTTATTGTTACTAGGAATAAATGCTTTTATATATTGTTTGTTCTGCCCAGTATAACACTTTTCAACATAATCATTTAATACATATTTATTGAGCACCTACTGTGTTTCAAGGCCTGTGATAGGCACCTGGAATATAACAATGAACAAAACATCCAGAGCTCCTGCACTCAGTTTTACATACTAATAGGAGAAAAACCTGTTCTCTCTCATTGTCTTGGGTGACTTCACATATTTACATCACCTCCTGTTCTCTGATTTTGTGTGCATTTGTTATTCTTGACCAGAATATTTATGCCATCACAAAACAATGAGTAAAGAAATTTGCCAATAGGTATTCTTCAATGAAATCAGACTTTATAAATTATAGCAGGTTTTATATACATCTGATTCTAGTCATTAAACAAGATAACAGAAAAAAATAGAACTACAAATTGGTCTCCAAGGTGAGCAAAAGATACAAAAGATTAAGTCAAAGCTTATTTTAGTCAACAAGGTATGTTAATAGCTGGGGTACTAATACTTAACGGCCTGAAAAGTCTTTATAATATTTTTGAAACATGATGGGGAAAACATCATCACCACACATATCTCCATCCTTTGGTCAACAATCCCTTACTGTTCCTTCCAACAGGTGAAATTGGCAAAATATGGTCTCATTCAATTTTATCAAAAGCTGAGTGTCATCTGCAGTTGCAGCTGAATCCTTGAGGGTCATCACTCATGGAAGGAAAATTCAAGCTACAAAGCACTTCCAACCAAGGGATCTGTTTTCCAGGGAATTTTCAGTTCTAGAAGATACTAGCTTTTTAGAGATAGGGCCAGTTTGCAAAGATGCCCTCCTCACAAAATCAGCATAATGTGAACTTGCTATTCCTGTTGCCTGGGAGTTTCTTCAACTGCTTATTCACCAGGTAAACCACTTTATTATGGTCAAATGTCAATAAAATTTCTTTACCAAATTCCTAGTTTTTGTCCAAAGCAATTGAATTCCTTCCTGCTTTGAATTATATAGACATAGCAGCTTATAATAGCTCTCCTTACAGCATACCCTGGTTTAGCTGCTTAGTTGTGTCCAACTCAGCCACCTCATGGTCTGTAGCATGCCAGGTTTCCCTGTCCTTCACTATCTCCCAGAGCTTGCTCAAACTCATGTCCACTGAGTTGGTGATACCATCAAACCATCTGGCCCTCTGTTGTCCCCTTTTCCTACTGCCTTCAATCTTTCCTAGTATCAGGGTCTTTTCCAATGAGTCAGTTCTTTGCATCACGCGGCCAAAGTATTGGAGCTTCAACTTCAGCATCAGTCCTTCCAATGAATATTCAGGATTGATTTTCTTTAGAGTTAACTGGTTTGATCTCCTTGCATTCCAAGGGATTCTCAAGAGTCTTCTCCAACACCACGGTTCACAAGCATCAATTCTTCAGTGTTCGCCTTTATGGTTCAACTTTCACATGCATACATGACTACAGGAAAAACCACAGCTTTGACTCTATGGAAATTTGTCAGCAAAGCAATGTCTGCTTTTTATATACTGTCTAGGTTGGTATTAGCTTTTCTTTCAAGGAGCAAATGTGTTTTAATTTCATGGCTGCAGTCACCATCTGCAGTAATTTTGGAGTCCAAGAAAATAGTCTCTCACTGTTTCCATTGTTTCTCCATCTATTTGCCATGAAGTGATGGACCAGATGCCAAGGTCTTTGCTTTTTGAATGCTGAGTTTTAAACCAACTTGTTCACTCTCCTCTTTCACTTTCATCAAGAGGCTCTTTAGCTCCTCTCTGCTTTCTGCTATATGATGGTGTCATCTGCATATCGGAGGTTATTGATGTTTCTCTCAGCAATCTTGATTCCCGCTTGTGCTTCATCCAGCCCAGCATTTCACATTATGTACTCTGCATATAAGTTAAAGAAGCACAGTGACAATATACAGCCCTGACAAACTCCTTTCACAATTTGAACAATTCCATTGTTCTATGTCCATTTTGAAATGTTGCTACTTGACTTGCAGACAGGTTTCATAGGAGGCAGGTAAGGCAGTGTGGTATTCCCATCACTTTAATAATTTTCCACAGTTTGTTGTGATTTACACAGTCAAGGCTTTAGCATAGTCAATGAAAAAGAGGTAGATATTTTTCTGGAACTCTCTTGCTTTTTTTATGATCCCACAGATGGTAATTTGATCTCTGGTTCCTCTGCTTTTCTAAATCCAGCTTGAACATCTGGAAGGTCTCAGTTCACGCACTGTTGAAGCCTAGCTTGGAGAATTTTGTACATTACTTTGCTAGCATGTGAAATGAGCACAACTGTGTGGTAGTTTGAATATTCTAGCCACATACCCAAGCCACCATTAGAATATATACCTTCCCCTTTCACTCTGAAATATTTAAGAATTGAATTATCTGTGAAGAAGGTGGTGGTTTTCATATTGGTAACAAGAACATTCACACAATTGTTGCAAAGAACTGTGAACTCAATAAAGTTTTATTGAAAAAAATGCTGAATTTAAAGATTAGAGAACAGGAACTCCACATAAGACCTATTTGTCATAAACTTAACCTGCCAGAAAAAAAAAATCAACATGAAAAACTCAGGATTTCATGAACCTTTCATTAAAAAGTACTAGTTATGAAGACCTTTCAGGTTTTTCATTGTTTAACCCATCTAAAATAATCATGCTTTATGTCACTAACAAGATGATAGCAAAGACTTTCTCTATCAAAATTTAGAGCACCACTCACAAAAATAATTACAGCATATTATTTATACTTCTTTGTACTTATTTTTTTTTGCTCAGTTTCAGCAAACATTACTATTAATAAACCATCTGATTAAATCAAATTATGTCCCTGATACCAAAACTAGAGGCATAAGCCATTCGTCATAAGAGGACAGCATGTGAGTAATTCAATATAGAATTTTTAAAAATAAGTTAAGATTTAAGGTTCTTCCTTAAGAATGATATAGCAGTGGAACAGATAAAAATATCACCTAAAACCATCTGGTGTTGGTCTCCTAGCTATACTTCTTGAGGCCTCATTAGAGTAGCAAAGAAAACAAGACAATAAAATTCTGCTTTGGCTATCACAGCTGCTGAAATGGAGGCAGCTGGCATTTTTAAGACCAGTGTTATAACATAGAGGGATTGTGCAGAAAGGTATCCTCTTATTAGCCCGTCTCTTGTTGCATCTTATTGGTCTTATAAAGATTAGATTTTTTTAATATTTTTAAATTAATTCTTGTACCTTGTTTCTTTTTTAGGCTGCACTTGCTCTGCACAGGGTTCCCTGATGGCTCAGACGGTGAAGCATCTGACTGCAATGCGAGAGACCCAGGTTCGATCCCTGGGTCGGGATCCCCTGGAGAAGGCAATGGCACCCCACTCCAGTACTCTTGCCGGGAAAATCCCGTGGACAGAGGACCTGGTAGGCTATGGCCCATGGGGTCACAAAGAGTCGGACACGACTAGGTGACTTCCTTGCACTCCATGACATGTGGATTTTAGTTCCCACACCAGGGATTGAACCCACGCCACCTGAATTGGAAGTAGAGTCTTAACCACTGGACCACCATGGAAGTTCCATTTTATACTAATTTGGCTAAATGACTCATAGCTAATCTTAAAGAAAAATGTTGAACAGATTTAACTCTGCTGGGACTCTGTATGCCTCTCCAGGGGAATTTGTTAGTTTCCAAAGTATTGGTCAGGCCAAATTTTACCTTGATTAGGAAAAAACCTTGGCATATAGTCTCCTAATCTTATGACATATCTGTACTCAGGTTACTCAAATATCTAAATTGGTTCCAAGAGACAGCAAAGATTAGAAATCACATCATGAGCTTAATTAGCCAGGTTATTGATAGCAACTAAATAAACTGATGGCAAACAAAGGAATAAGCTATGTTTTATTTAAATAAAAACTGTTAATTCAACATATATCTATTAAGAGCCAACTATGTGTCAGACTGTTCTAGGCACTGGAAGTAACAGGAAAAAACAGACAAAAATCATGCCCTGAGGTGTTTGCAATTAGATGGAGACAATCACAGACCTTAATATGTTCCAGGCACTTTTCATTCAGTTTTACACGTATTTCTTATGTAATTTTATGAGATGACTAGTATTATTAACTATTTTACTTATTACCAATCTGAGAAACGGTGTAGATAAGTTTGCCATGGCAACATTCATAGTGAATGGCTCCGGAGCTGAGATTCTAATCTAGTCAGTCTCACTTCAGATGGATAAACACAGTAAATAAACTCCAGAGTGAAATAAAGTTAATAATTTTCAAGTTCTAATTAAATTTCTGGTGATATTTATGCCAGAGGAAGAATTAATTCTGCTGCTCTAATAGAAGGGATAACATTAATATCATCCATTATAATAAAGCCTAAGGAAGGGAAAAATAGACATAGTTTGCTAGTCAGGCTTATAGAAATCTCTATCATTTATAACAGAAGAAAAAAAGGTCTTGCAAACCCCCTAAGGCATGATTAAAAGCCAAAATTCTGAAGTGATGGTAAAAGAGGCTCTTAGACCATTTCTCAGTGTTTGCACTTCTCACTTCTACAAAACTATAATGGGCTCAGTTATTTAAGTTCTCAGACTTCACAAGGTAAGGAGGAGAAATTTCAGCATGGAAAGGATTCCTGAGACAGGAAAATGGAAAACAGTGTAGGTGACAACAGGCCATTAAGAAAAGAGTAAGAAAAATAAGTGTATTATTACAAGGAATAGCAAGGAAATTCACAAAGATAAACTTATTAACCAACTATTCTTCTATTTCAACTGTCAATCTTAAAATATCAGATTGCTGCTGCTGCTAAGTCACTTCAGTCGTGTCCGACTCTGTGTGACCCCATAGATGGCAGCCTACTAGGCTTCTCTGTCCCTGGGATTCTCCAGGCAAGAGTACTGGAGTGGGTTGCCATTTCCTTCTCCAATGCATGAAAATGAAGAGGAGTGAAAGTGAAGTCGCTCTGTCGTGTCCGACTCTTTGCGACCCCATGGACTGCAGTCCACCAGGCTCCTCCGCCCATGGGATTTCCCAGGCAAGAGTACTGGAGTGGGGTGCCATTGCCTTCTGAGGCAGGTACAATTTTAAAGGTAAGAAAAGAAGAAATATAGCCATATCTTCAGGTATTAATCATGGGATAAAGAGAGAGAAAAAGGGAGAAAGAGAGATTTTTCCTGGTGCTTCTAAAGTAAACTATCAAATACTACTTTGCAAAGGACAAAAGTAGTCATATTTTGCTAAATACAATACTGGACCAAAGGTCAGATTAAATAAATCAAAGTATATGAATCATGCATACATTCACACTTAACACATTTAAGCATTAAAATGATTATTTATATTAGTGTCTAGAAGTAGTTTCATAAAATAGAATATCATATCTTGATTGCTGAATTGGGTCACAACTCAAAGACTCATGGTACTTGCATCATGGGTACCTCGGCCCCTGCTGCTGCTGCTGCTGCTAAGTCGCTTCGGTTGTGTCCGACTCTGCGCGACCCATAGATGGCAGCCCACCAGGCTCCCCCATCCCTGGGACTCTCCAGGCAAGAATACTGGAGTGGGTTGCCACCTCGGCCCTTACCAAGTATCTATTACAACCTTCTAGCTGGAATTTCTGCTGCAGCCTGAAAATGTTGGTGTGAGGAATCTAATTCTAGGAGATGAGAGGTGCTTCAATAAATCAAGGCCTGCCCTGGGAAACATGAGCACTGTGTACATTTCCACTTATAAAGGGCTAAATATGTTTTTAGGGGATGTTCTCCTTTCAAGTACACAACAATTAACTATTATTTACTTTGTGCTTACATGGATATTCTTCCCCCATGGTTAATTAAATGAAAAGGAAAGGAAAAAAGAGGCCGAATCAGAGCATAGTTAAAAATGAATGTGCCAAAAAAGAGGGATTTTATTCCAAGTTTTATGTGTAGTTAGGAGCCAATTTATTGGATTAAATTACAAAACCACAAAATTGTGATTTGCACTTCAGAAAAATGACAATTTTACACTCTAGACTTTGTAATAGATGTCAGTACTGTATCATGTTGACACACTGTAAATACTAACTGCTGTTTAAGAATGTTATTAGAGACCTAATTCCAACATGAGTCAATCTAGGCCTATTAAAATAGCTATGTTTCTTATCTTGGGATTTCAGACATTCAGAGTACTTTAAAATATACTGTTGCTATATTCTGGGACAATGCAGCTATATTATAAGGGAGGTATTTCTTTTTTTTGAATAAGATAATACTGTAGTGTAACATATGTGAAGGAACTAAAAAAGCTGCACAAAATAAAACGTTGCTTAAGGAAAGACTAAAAGCCAATAAAACTTTAAAAATATGATTTTAATAAAAGATAAAACATTCACTGAATCACCTCCGAATTCAAATCCTCTCGACACATGAGAAATGCATGCACAAAAAATGTCTGGCCGATATTTTATTTCTCAAAGCTACTGAAAATATAACTTTCCCTCTCTAGTTCCAATGCTTTCAACATAGATTTTGTTAAACCCATATTCCCATTCTGCATGATTAATATGCACTAATGAAATATCTTTGCAGAGGAAACAAATACTTACTATTTGTTTGCAATGTCGAATTATGCTTTGTTTTTCTTCATCTTAATATTGATATGTATTGAATTGCCTATTAAACTCTCCAGTGACTTGAGAATTAAATCCATATTACATATTCTTTGACTGTGGATCTGTATGTATATAATAATGCTTTTCTAAACCTCTTCCTGTTTAACATTTGACTTAAACACACGAAAAAATGCATAATACTCAGATAGTTACATAGTCACTGAATTTTTAGGTTCTCTGAAATCTAGTTATTATTTTGCTATGTAGTCCCCACTCTCATAACTCTATATGGATATCATATCTGATTGCTGTTTCCCTATGGTTCCAAAATAAAAAAGACATAAACATTACAATTTTCAACAGGTTGAGCTAATTCTAAGCCTGAAAAAAAATGCAGTGAGGCAGGACTTTAGTTATTAAATATTCATGATCAACACCAAGAGAAACAGAAAAATACAGTTAAGAATGGGAGTTTTGCTTCTTTCCACCCATTTTGTACCTCTCAGACAGTTATCTTAGTAGATTCAATTCCAGGGAAAATTATAAGACCCTATATCACACTATTTGTTTATCTAACAGCTTGTTCATTTACTTCCTGTTGTGTTTTTCCTTCAACTTTGAAAATATATATTTTAATTTGTACTTAATATGTAATAATCATTTCGAAAAAAAATTTCTTATTTATGGTTACCTATTAAGTCAAACTGTATGAAATTGACTATATTTTACCATTTTAGAACTATAAACTATTTTTGGTAAAACTAAGCAAACTTGTCTTGCCAGATTCTATTAAAGACAAACCACTACCTACTACTATTTTACTTGACTGACTAAAAATTTTGCCTCTTGCTTGGCTGTGCACAAGGCTGCAATACAAAATTAAAATGCAACTTAAGAGTAGCTTCATACAAGGGTCACATCTCTTAATGCCAAAAAATTGTACACCCAGTTTCTGATAATTTTCATTTTTGTCAAAGCAGGGAAATAGGTACCATTAACTGAGGAAATCAGTCCTGGGTATTCATTGGAAGGACTGATGTTGAAGCTGAAACTCCAGTATTTTGGCCACCTGATGCAAAGAGCTGACTCATTTGAAAAGACCCTGATGTTGGGAAAGATTGAGGGCAGGAGAAGGGGATGACAGAGGATGAGATAGTTGGATGGCATCACTGACTGAATGGACATGAGTTTGGGTAAACTCCAGGAGTTGGTGATGGACAGGGAGGCCTGGTGTGATGCCGTTCATGGGGTCACAAAGAGTCGGACATGACTGAGTGAATGAACTGAAATGAACTGAACTGAACAAGAGGACAAGGCTGCTGCTGCTAAGTTGCTTCAGTCGTGTCTGACTCTGTGTGACCCCATAGGCGGCAGCCCACCAGGCTCCGCCATCCCTGGGATTCTCCAGGCAAGAACACTGGAGTGGGTTGCCATTTCCTCCATAAATTTCTGGTACAAAGTGTGTCTATCAGAAATCGATAATGTTGACTTTACCGCACAATCACTCGATAGTATGTGATGGAAGGGTTCAGTCAAAAAAAAAAAAAAAAAGGTCAAGTAGTACAATATACCAAGTAAGGAACAGTGACTAAAAAGAGCTGAAAGAAATACTGCTTAAAACATGAACTAAGACATAATACTAAACAATTGGACATACCTATTTTCTATAGCAATAAAACAGTAGCAAGAAAACAAAGAGCGTGTTGTTATCAGAAAACAAAAATGTGTCTCCTAGAATAGATGTTGCAAAAAAAGGAAAATGGAGGGAAAAGCCAAAATCTTTGTGATGCTCTGGAAATAAGTGCCCTAAGAGCAAACCAAAAGTATAAGCTGCATCTAGACTTACAGTCAAAGTCTAGACTTAAAGTCAAATTTTTGATCAACTATCATTATGCTCCAGTTCATCTCTCTCATTTTAGTCCCTGTAACGACTATGCCAAAGCCTTTGACTGTGTGGATCACAATAAAATGTGGG
>SJXQ01004956.1:139146-195307 GCA_006408695.1 Aepyceros melampus | reverse complement strand
AAGCTGTGGAAAATTCTGAAAGAGAAGATGTGTATAAGAGACAGCTTTTCTTCCAAGGAGTAAGAGCCTTTTTTTATGGCTGCAGTCACCATCGGCAGTGATTTTGGAGCCCCAAAAAACAAAGTCTGACACTGTTTCTACTGTTTCCCCATCTATTTCCCATGAAGTGATGGGACCAGATGCCATGATCTTCGTTTTCTGAATGTTGAGCTTCAAGCCAACTTTTCCACTCTCCTCTTTCACTTTCAACAAGAGGCTTTTTAGCTCCTCCTCACTTTCTGCCATAAGGGTGGTGTCATCTGCATATCTGAGATTATTGGTGAGGAGATACCCCTCGTCAAAGTACTTACACAAGTACTTATATAAGTAGTACTCTGGCACTACACTGGCAAGGAAAAAAGAAAAAAAAGGTGGGAAGGGGGAAGTGGGATGAGAGATCAACAGAGCACAGCATCTGGATTTCTGAAGTCTTAAAAGAAGCTTTAGAACTCCAAGCCAGTTTGGGCTTGTGCTGTTTTTCATATCATGCAAGTTTTCTTCTCCCTTAAGGAGAACTATCTATACCTTAACACTTCCCAAACTCCTGGTAACCCTACTGCTGTCTCCACTCAGCATCCCCAAAACATCAAGTTACTTGGTCCACACTTGACTATGACCAAATAAAATCCTTTCCCTGAGACACCCAATAGAAACCAAGAGAGAGATTCAGCCCCTCCTACACACAAATTGGATGGCCGTGATCTATGGGCAAGAAAAGCAGAAGAAATCTGTCTTCAGATAAAGAAGGGAAGGCCTAAGGAGAGGGGGATAGACAGCCCAGATGGTTCCAGTCTTTGATTACAGCCCTTTTATGAAGAGTGTCCCTGCTCAGTCACTCGATCATGTACAACTCTTTAAGACCCCATGGATTGTAGCCCAGCAGGCTCCTCTGTCCATGGGCTTTTCCAGGCAAGAATACTAGAGTGGGTTGCTGTGACTTCCTCCAGGAGATCTTCCCGACCCGAGGATGGAACCCACATCTTTTTTGTCTCCTGCATTGGCAGGCATATTCTTTACCACTGTGCCACCTGGGAAGCCCTTTCATGAAGTCCAACTGCAAATCCACCTTCGGGTGGTTTGAGAAATCCACCTTTTTGATTAGGCAAGTTACCTCCTGAAAAATGAACTCTAGGTAAATATAATGATTTCGCATAGTCCATCCTGTTGGACCCTCATGAGAGTACAGCAGGGGAAGTACTATTACTCCCACTTTACGGGTGCTTCTTGACTACAAGAATTATGCTTCCTTGCATTCTTGTGAGTTCTAGTCTTAATTCTATCATGACTGCATTGTCTGAAGCAAATGGATTTCTTTCAGGCTTTCTTTCTCAAGAACCAATCTTAGACTGGTGGAAAGGGTCAAGAAACCTGTTTGTAATTTATGAAACCAATGACCATGATCTAGAAGATTTTGAATAGGCAGGAGCAGTCAATAAGCCTGGCCACAGTCTCCTTATTTCTAAATGCATGGATTAGATTATATGGTATCCAAGATCCCTTCAGGTCTAACACTCAACAGATTATTTTCTGGCTTCAATTACCTAGATGTTTACTCTTAGTCATGAAAGAGCTGAAAATGGCTAATAAATTTGGTGGGATATTTGGACAACACAGTTATAGACCCACTTGTATCTGCAATAATTCTTTCTGGCTCTGAAAACCTTTGAAAATTTTCCCTTTTATTATGACTCCATGGATCATTACTTGGCAAAGAAATTTCCCCTAATATTGATCTATGAACATAAAGAATTATGTGCCAGGATAAAAGGATATAAAAATAAAATCTATTAACTTATTGACAATAAAAGTCAGAGCTGAATTTTCATGAAAATGAACAAACAAAAGCTACCATCAAAACTGGATGAGTTGAGAAAATACAAGCTTAATTGACTTATCCTGAGTAAGTGATTTTCAACTTAATGTTTCCTAGTTCTGAATCTCTAAGACTTTCTTGAAATTGTTTAATGGAGAAAATTATTCCCCAAATTTCCAGTTGACTGTAAGCTCGCTGAGAGCTTTGAGGTTAATTGCTGTCTTCACCATGCTATCCAGGGACCTCATCTTCACTCATTAGCATTTCTCGAATGATTGAAATTCCAGAAATCCAAGATCATATAACCTCACTGCCTTAAAGGGGAAACACATAAACAGAGCCTACTAGCCTGGATGTCACTAAGTTCCAAAGGAAACCCACTAAAATAGATTCTGAGGATGATAATGGACCAATTCTATTGGCAAGCGCTTTCCAAAACTGTCACAAACTTGTAACCAAGTGAAATTAGGAAACCACTTATGTTTTTCAAACATCCGAGATGGAGAAAAACCAGACCTATTCATAGAATAATTTCTGGCACATATCAGGTGTTCAAGAAGTGATTCTTAATGAGTAAATTAGCTTTACATTTTTGTACAGCTATCAAAGTTTTAAAGTGCACATATATAATATATTTATACTTCATTACACCTAAAAAGACAAAATATTTTCTTATTTTGCATTCTTTATCTATTAATTCTTCACCTCAGTTTGAGTGTATACCGCCATTTCAAGGTATGTTCCTCTGGATTGCTTTCTGAGGCTCACTGTTGACCTTTAATGATCTCATCATCTGAAGAATGAGAATGGGGAAAACTCTATTAACTGGGTCACTTAAGAAGAGTCCTTTGCTGTTCAAGGAATTTAAATGTTATTTTTTCCCCTTGCCACACAGATATATAGATAGATACAGATATAGGCATGCAAATATAGAGATATAAACAGAAATAGAGACATATATTTCAATTTTACTAGGCTTTGTCCAGCACAGTAAAAATCCCAAATTCACCTCTTTCTGCTCCAAGCAGCACGTGATTCAGTGGCGTCCTCTACCTGTAACTGAATCATTTATCTTCATTAGGTCACCAGGTCACTGGTCTTCATTAGCCTGCGGCAGCCTCTCATTTGACTTGCATTGCAGGCTCCCATATAGGCAATGATTCTAATTTTGAAAATCTCCAGCGGTTATGGCTAAGAAGCTGAGGCAGAAAGATGGACGGAAAGGGCAGGAGTGGTACTGCCTCTCATTCCGGCCTCACTCTGCATCCTCGAGAGACACTGGCTGCAGGCTGATCGGGACTGTGGAACGTGGGGACCTGAGACTTGTTCTCTGCTGGCTTTTCTTCAATCAATGAGCATTCATAGTTATTGCATCAGAAAGCTTGACAAAGGGAAGCCAAAACTTTAGTCTGAAACCATCAATGGCAATGAAAGGTCACCAGCTCCTCTTGTGCCCTCTCTCCTTTATGCACAATTGCCACAGTAACTTGCCCCCTGCCTTCTGGCCTCAGGGTCTTTGCACACGATGCTCCTTGGGCCTGGATTTCTCTTGCCTCAGCTCACCTCTGATAAATTCCTGCCTATTTTTTGGTCTCAGTCTATAGTCTCTCTTGACTCCCTGATCTAAATTAGTTTCCTCTTTTATTGCTTTTTAGTATCCTAGACTCCTTTTCCACACTTATCATAAATGTCACTATATCCTTATTTGTTTTCTTTTGGTTTCATGTCCATCTTCCCCAGAGGAATTTAGGGGGCTACTGTGAACTGAATGTTAGTGTCCCCCCTTAAATTCTCTTGTTTTATTTAATTCAATTAATTAATTCACTTTATTTTGCTGTGTCAGGTCTTAGTTGGGGCACATGGGATCTTTCATTGAGGTGCCAGGGCTTCAGCCTAGCTGTGGTGCTTAGGTTCCAGAGCTCAGGTTCAGTAGTTGCAGCACTGGGGCTTAGCTGCCCCATCGCATATAGGATCCTAGTTTCCAGACCAGGGATCAAACCCATATCTCCTGCATTTGAAGGTGGACTCTTAACCACTGGACCACCAGAGAAACTCCACCCTACTCCCACTCCTCCCTCACCTCCAATTCTTATGTTGAAGCCTGGTTCCCAGTGTGATGGCATTTGGAGGTGGGATCTTTGGGAAGTAATTAAGTTTTGGGTGAGGTCTTAGGGATGGAGGCTCCATGAGGGACTCACTGTCCTTGTAAGGAATGAAATGATCAGGGTGCTCTCCCTTTGCTGTATAGGGACACAGGAAAGGGAGGCTGTCTACAAGTTAGAAACAGGGTCCTCTCCAGAACCTGATCATTTCAGCACCTTGACCTTGGACTTCCAGCCTCTAGAACTGTAAGAAATAAATATTTGTGGATCTAAACTGGCCAGTCTATGGTATTTTTGTTAAAGCAGCCCAAGCTGACTACGACAGGGGAGAATATGAAGGCTGTATTTATTTTGTATAACATGGTGCCCCTAGCATCTTACATCATGAGTGAATGGGCAGTTAATTTATATTTGTTGAAGGAATGACCTATCATTTGCTGCTGTTGATAAAAAGAAAAGACTATATCTTTCCAGTGGACCAGAATCTGAGTACACTCTCTGCTCCACAACCTGGGCTGAAGGTCTTACTATCAGCAGGAGTGCTCACAGGATGAGTAGCCCAAGGTATTATTCCCAATCTCAAGAAACAGGTAAAGAGTTAGTAGCTTTAGCCTGCCAGTTCCTTTGAAGAGTCAAGGAATATAACAAGAAAGAACTGGGGATTGGAACACTGATTAATAAACAAAAGGAGTGGCAGAATCCTGATGGCAATGAGTCTCATTCTCTAGCATGTCAGCCACCAGTCAATAAGTCACCCATCAAAACACTTCAGGCTCTGAGAAAACGATGTTAAATAACATATGCAGTCTCTGATATTTGCTAACAACAAATTTGGGGTATTCAGGAGTAAATTTCAAAGCCAGTTGTGTCAGAAATTGTTTCCGCTGCAAATAACAGAATAACCATGTATCAGGCTAAAGGAATAAAGACATTTAATTATTTCACATTACAGAAAGCTTAGAGGTGGGTGGTTCTAACAGAGGGGCAGCAGAAGAGGGTCGCCAAGGACCCAGGCTCTGTCCACCTTTCTCCTCTGAATTTATCGGTAAATCAGTAATGTCTTCCCACATGGTGGTAAGATGGCTGCCATATTCCAAGAATCATGTCTTCCCAAAATATCATCCCAAGAACAAAGGGCAAGCATGTGGAGGAGGACTGTTTCTCCTCTTGGTACTCTCTCTTTTAACAGACAGAAAACCTTTCTCAGGATTTCACCTCAGATATCACTGGCTATTCAGGTCACTGGTATTCCCTGGAAAAAAGGAATGGGATTCTATAACTGGCATAGATCAATCAGAGGCTGTCCTCTGGGGGTGGAGGGTGGGGAGCCCATTGACACTCCGAGAGAGAGAGTTGGGGTTTTGCTAAAAGAGAAGAAAGGGAATGGCTATCGAGTAGGCAATCAAAAGGTCTGTCACATAAAGTATTATCTATTTTTAAACATGCTAATTCATAAATAGGTAGATCTCCAGTCAAAATATGGGAAGCTGTATGCTCAGATCTGAGATATTTATCAGACTAATCTCATTGACTGAATCGGAACAATTTTGGTTCGTATATACAGTTACCCTAAATTTATCTGATTTTATGTTAGAAGAAGAGAGTGTTAAAATTTGTATTCATGGACAGATTCCCATGAAATAGTCATCCATTAAAAAGTTATTTATTGAGTGTTACCATATCTCTGGCACAGTGGCTAAGCATCAGGACTAAGATATAGTCCCTCTCCTTGGGTGACTATAATTAGGATGATTAAGTATTATTACAGGTTCAAGTACATGAGACCAGGGAAGGTGTCTAGGGAGAGCCCTCTCTTGGGGTTAGGGAGAGTTTTGGAAGATGTGACATTTAAAGAGACCTGAAAGGGACTTCTCTAGTGGTCCAGTGGCTAAGACTTCACGCTGCCAGTGCGCGGGGCCCAGGTTCAATCCCTGGTCAGGGAACTAGCTCTCACATGCCGCAACTTAAAAAAAATGATCCCACACGCCTCAGTGAAGATTGAAGATCCTGCGCGCCACAACTAAGACCCAGTGCAGCCAAATAAATAATTTTTAAAAGACGAGAGAGAGATCCGAAGGACAAGTGGAGTGGCTTGGTGATGCCTGGGATGCACTAGGCTGTGGGTGAGAAGAGGATGAGGGAGTATTCCAGGCAAAGGGATTAGCTGTGCAAAGATCTGGAGGCAAGAGCACGCAGGCCAAATTTGAAAATAAATATTATTCACTACGGCAGGAGTAGAGTGTGGTTGGTGGTGTGAGAAGATGGGCTGGGGTCACATCATGAATTTAGACTCTACCTCATGGACAATGGGGAGAAACATCATCAGATTCACTTGTGAGAAATCCAGTTACCAGGTGGAAAATGGGTCAGAGAGGATGAGTGGTGGTTTGCATTGCTGGCCCCAGTGCTCACCATGCCCTGCATCCACACCTTGCCGTGGCCTCCCAGTGAACTGAGGACACTTTCTACCGCTTGGCTTTGGGCCAGGCCATCCAATCTGTTCTGGCCAGTGGCAGGTGGCAGAAGCAGCCGCGTACCATTTCAAAGCCCATGCATTAAGAAGCCTTGGGCGTTTCCACTTGCCCTCTGGCATCTCTGCCTTTGCCAGGTCCATGCAGCCCAGGAGGAAGACGGGAGACAAATGGAGCACAGCCGCCCAGCTGCTGCAGCCTGGAGCACAGCCAGCTCAGCTGCCCCACAGACTCCTAACAGATGAATGACTGTCTTTGTTTGGATGAGATGTGGAGATTTTCAGTATGCAGTGTTATTGTGACTATTGCTAGGAAAGGGCCGTGCGAGAAGCAGAGTGATGTATTAGGAGAGGATTGTAACTGTCAGGTGAAGGCTAATGGTCAACCTGAACCAAGCTGATGAGGAAAGAGATGGAGAAAAACAGATTCAAAAGCTACCTAGAAAACTGAATTGCCATGACACAGTAGCTTATAGAAGAATTCGTTTAGAATGTCTCCTGTGGTTCTTCCTTGGATAACTGTTCACTAAGATGGGGACATAAGGGGAAAATGATGTGCTTGTTCATGTGGAATCTGAGACATTTGGAAAATGTGCAAGGGGAGTAGTCCAGGAGACATGAGTCTAGAACTTGAGCTAGGTCTCAGCTGGGCCAACACACACAGGTGGGTCTGGAGAGGGATCCTTAGAGTTTACAGCAAGAAGAAGGTGGAGGGCAGAACTCTGAAGAGGCCAGCGTTTGAGGACAAATGAGCAGGAGCCCTCAGAGAACAGTAACCAAGAGAAGAAGAAATACTCAGGGAGGGTAATGTCTTGGGGCAAAGAATGAGCGGGCTCAGTGAAGGAGAGTAGTTGATTGTGCAGAGACTGGTGAGGAAAGAGGCAAAGAGTTTATGAGGAATATCAAAGAATTTAACTAATTTACAAAGAAAGAAAGAAAAGAGATATTTGCCCAAGAAATTTCAGACAGTAGATGATCAATAAGCCTTAAGCACAAGAACAGATGCTGAGATTCACAGAGATGTTCAGAAAAGGAGCAAATTCACAGTTCAGGGCATGCTGAGTCACAGTTTGTCCCAGTCCCTCTGGGTGAGTGCCACCTTTGAGCAGAACCTTGCCTTACCTGCAGCAGATCACTGTCATCCAAGTCACTCCCCTGCTGCCCCCACCAGCCTTGGCCACCCTGACAAGTCCATGACAAGTCTGTCAGCGCCAGGGCTGGCCAAGTCCCTCTGACTCATTTCCCATCGATCCGGGTGAACTTTCTGAGTTCCCTGGAGGCCAGGATCAATCCAGTCTGGCTTCTGCTGGAATTTAGGATGACTCCTGCTTTCAACAACACAGTGAGCTCTTTTCCTTTGTATCTGCATTCTGTAGACCAGCTACAGGCTGAAATATCAATACACCAAAGAGTCCCTGGAGGTTCAGACCGTAAAGAATCTGCCTGCAATGCAGGAGACCTGGATTAGATTCCTGAGTTGGGAAGATTCCCTGGAGAAGGGAATGGCCACCCATTCCAGTATTCTTGCCTGGAGAATTCCATGGACAGAGCAGCCTGGAGGGCTACAGTCCAAGAGGTTGCAAAGAGTTGGACAGGACTGAGCCACTAACACTTTCACTTTCCACAATGTTCCAGGAGGGGGCGCTGAAGAAGAGGTGATATGGGAGCCTGAGGAGGAGTGGGACCGCTCACACAATGGCCACCCCTCCCAGCACAGGACTTGCAAGCTCTAGAGCAGCAATTACCACATTTACGGCCCCAGCGATTGCTCAGGTTGGGGAACACCAGGCACTTGAAGTTTGTTTTCCTGTTCAATTGGAACTGACATTTCCCCAAGATTGGATTACTTTGAAATCCAGAAATTGCAGCTTGGATAGTTCATAAATTTATTTCTGTTTCACCTTGTAGCAGTTATTACAAAGACTGATCAGCCAAAGAATATGGGCTTTCTGCTTTTTATTTCCTGTTTTTATTGCAGTCACCTTTTAAGATAGGGTGGTGTGGTAGCAGGGTGGGAGTGGCTCACAGTCTGCAGGTAAGGGTGTAACTGAACATAGAGAGGTATCCTCTTGTTCTCATGGATTCCATTTGCTGTCTACCCCATCCAGACCCCTGGAGGAAGGGTCTGGGAAAAGATATCAAGTGTCCTGAGAGAAATGTGGAGAAGGGTTAATAGGTGCCCAAGTTGAGTTCAGTTCAGTCGCTCAGTCGTGTCCGACTCTTTGCGACCCCATGAATCGCAGCACGCCAGGCCTCCCTGTCCATCACCAACTCCTAGAGTTCACTCAGACTCACGCCCATTGAGTCCGTGATGCCATCCAGCCATCTCATCCTCGGTCATCCCCTTCTCCTCCTGCCCCCAACCCCTCCCAGCATCAGGGTCTTAAATTTGAGTGGGCAGCTACTCTCTCTACCCCGCCCCTGCAGCCACCTTTGGAGCAGGTATAGAGAGGGCTGTTGATCAGAGGAAAGGGATTATAACCCAAAAGGTCTGGAGAGGCCTTCTGGAACTTCTGGTAACCAAAAGTCATCAGTCTTTGTGTGAGTGTGTTGGGTGTGTGTATGAGAGAGAAAGAGCGATTTATTTGTTAGAGAAATATTTTTCTACTAGAGGCAGAGGTTTCCCAGGTGGTAAAGAATCTGCCTGCCAGTGCAAGAGGCATCTCTTGCAGCAGACTTGGGTTAGATCTCTGGGTTGGGAAGATCCCCTGGAGAAGGGAATGGCAACCCACTCCAGTATTCCTGCCTGAAAAATTGCATGAACAGAGTAGTCTGGCAGGCTACAGTCCATGGGGTCACAAAAGAGTCAGACATGACTTCATGACGAAACAACTAGAGGCAAACCCTGGGTAAGGGCCTGGAAACCCATCAAAAAATGGTCCCGGTCCTCCGGAAGCTCCTAGTCATGCAGGAGTCACTGAGCTGAGAGCCAGGACAGGGTGGGCCCAGGTGCTAGGGGAGTGCTATGGAGAGCTTCCTGGAGGAAGTAGAGGCTTCTACTCGTAAAGTCCTTCGATCGGAGACATTGTCTTCTAAGTGGTTAGACCCTGTCTCCTGGTACAAGAAAGGAGGCAAGGTGCGAGGCAGAAGCCCACTCCAAGAATGACAGCTGTGCTTTTTTTTTTTTAACATATACATGAGAATTTAATTTGTTTTTAAAGCTTTAATTCCATTGCACATATATGCCATATATTGTTTATCCATTTATATGTTGATGGACATTTGACCCATTGCAATAATGCTGCTGTGAATATTGGTAAACAGATATCTGTTGGTGTCCCTGTTTGGAATTTCGGGGGTAGGTATCTAGAAGTGGAATATGGGATTACTCTATTTTTAGTTTTTTGAAAAAAACTACCCTACTATAGCCACTGCATTATTTTATATTTCCTTCAGCAATGCACAAATGTTCCAACTTTTCTACCTCTTCACCAACATGTTATTTTCTTTTTTTTTTTAAAAATATAATAACCATTCTATTAGGTGTGAAGCAGTTTTTAATTACAGTTTTGAATTGGATTTTCCTAATGATTAGTGATACAAGGAAAGGACTTCAATAGACATGCTTCTCAAGAAACATGGAAACAACCACGCTTCTGATGCTTTAGCAGGGTGGTGAACAGTCCTCCTGGCCAATAACCTGGCTCTGTCATTTGCTAACTCTGTGACCTTACCCTTTTTGTGTGTCTGTTTCTTTATTTGTAAAAAGGGGGCAAAAATGGGTTTCCCACACAAGCTTGCTGAGAGAATAGAATGAGAGAACCCGTGGACCATTTGAGGATGGAGCCTGCACCCGGGAGCTTAGTGTGGCTCTGTTAATGGATCCAGGCCTGGCTTTGTGAATGTCAGAGAGGACAGGAGAATGAGGAACAGCCAGGGCCTGCACCTTTGTTCCTCGGGCCCTGTTCGTGCAGAATAGAGGGCTGACCTAGTCACAATCAGCCTGAGAGTTAACTGATAACTTATTTTAAGTGAGCAAAGAAGAGCAAAATTTCTATTCATCTGTCACATGTCTTATTATCATCCTTACTTATTTCCTTGTGAAACCACAGCTAGGAGCAAAATCCACCTTTCCTAACTGGGAGAATAGAATCTCAAGATGCTTAAATAACTTGTCTGAAATCCTGCATTGAGATTATTTTAAAGGGAAATCAAACCAGTCAATCCTAATGGAAGTCAACCCTAAATATACATTAGAAGGACTGATGCTGAAGCTGAAGCTCCAATACTTTGGCCACCTGATGCGTAGAGCTGACTCATTGGAAAAGACCCTGACGCTGAGAAAGATTGAGGGCAGGAGGAGAAGGGAACGACAGAGGATGAGATGGCTGGATGGCTTCATTGACTCAATGGACATGAGTTTGAACTAATTCTGGGAGATCGTGAAGGTCAGGCAAGTCTGGTGTGCTGCAGTCCATGGGGTCACAGAGTCAGACACGACTTAGTGACTGAAGCACAGCAACAGGGGTCTGAATTCTGACCTTCTGAACTGCAGGCTCAGGCCTCCAAATCAATCACATTGTTCCCTGTCATCAGATACCTGGCAAGACCTGCCCTGGATCATTACCGAGCTGCTCACACAAGTGAAATGATTTCATCGAGCAAGCCCTGCTCAGCAACAGAAAACATTGCCTTAGGCATTTTCTTGGATGTTTGATTTTAATATCAAAGCTAGTTCTGACCATAATGAGAAAAAACTAAGCGATTGATTCTCTTAGGCTTTTCTGACAGCAAAGAATGGAGGCTGAGAAGCCAGGAAGGGTCAGTAGCAGAAGGGGACAGGGAGCACTGGGTGACTAATACTGGTTTGAGTAGGGACTTGACTTTGCATTGTAACTCTGCTTGGCTGTTCATTCAAAGGAAAACTGTGGCTTAACGATTACAGAAAATCAGTAGCTGGAATTATTAATAATAGCAAAAAAGTTGTTTGTGCAGCAAGTAATTTGTGATAATGTTTTTTAACTGATAGTCATTTCTATTACTTAAATACTAATTAATTCTTGTACTAAGCAATGTATTGACTTTACTTAGGGTGTTACGGCAGCCCTCCTAGCTTAAAATAATCCCTTATGTTTTCTTTAGATAATTAAAATGCACTGTTTATGTGTTCTATTTGTGGACGTTGGTAGGACTGAACTTTCAGGGAGAACTTTATGGGCAGTTTAGGCAAAAGCAACCACATGTGAGCTCTGGTCCTTCTAAGGAGCCAGTCTGATGCTTTTCTTTTCAGGAAAATCCCCAGAATGTCCCTTGGTAGTCTCTCTGCTCAGTCCCCTTGGCCCATCTGTGAAAGGAGAAGAGTCAGACCTGTGAATGCAGCTGCCGTCTGATTCTGCAGCAGTGACTCAGCAGGCATGGCTCTGAGGAGTCACAGGGGCAAGTCCCTCCACCCCTCCAGGCTCGTGGGCCTCTTCTTGAAGCCAGTAAAACGAGGGAGAGGGAAGTGGTCATCCTTTCAAGTTCTCAGGGCTCCACACTGACTGCGTTAACAGAATCAGTGAATATGCTTTCCTGCAGGTGCAATGAAGGCTCTAACTGCTGGAAAGAGAAAAAGAAAAGAGTAATGGATCGGTGTCACTTGAGGATTCACAGCCAGCAAACATGAGCTATCTGTTCCTGTTTAGTATCTCTGCATCTTCCTGAAGTCTGAGTTTTACCATTTGACTCTTTCTATCCCTTTAAACAGCAGGCTGCCCATAAAATAAAATCTACTGAACCTCAGCTGAGGCTCGAGGCTGACATCTTATATGAGGTATTCTAGAATATTTTTCCAAGTTTATTTATAAGATGGGAGTCTTTACATTCATTTATTGGGCATGTTAATTTTGTTTTTGTTTTCATCTCAGGAAGAGAAACAAAAGCTGTCTTATAAGCTGTCAGTTCTCACCTCACAAGGTCAGAGCTGAAAGCCCCGTGTAGAAAAACACCAACTCCAGAATGCAAATACGTTGTATTGCTGCTGCCAGCTTGTGGTTGTGCGGATCAGCTGGTTTCAGCAACCTTGAGAGATCAAGATTATGGATTAGCATTTCTATAATTCCATTAGCTGTGTTCTGTTCCACGACTTCATGTCACAGTCCTGGCTCTACCCAGTATACTGTAAATGTTTGTTGTTGGTTGTAAGAAGCATTTCCTCTGAGCTGAAGCTTACTTCTTTGTCACCCGTGAATGACTCTTCTTCATCTTGGACTGACCAGTGCTGAGTACTTTCCTAAATCATGGCTAGAAAGGTTAAGTTTCTTGGCCTATGTCTTGTCTGTTTGGTTAAATTTTTATTTTCAGATGGTATCCTCCAGCTCATCCTACTGAACAGGTCTGATGTCAGGCCTATGTGTGGGCTCAGTCGCTCAGTTGTGTCTGACTCTTTGTGAACCCGCGGACTATAGCCCGCCAGGCTCAGGCTCTCTGTCTATGGGATTTCCCAGCCAAGAATACTGAAGTGGTTTGCCATTTCTTCCTGCAAGGGATCTTTCTGACCCAGGGATTGAACCTTTGTCTCCTGTGTCTCCTGCGTTGGCAGGTGGATCCTTTACCACTGTGCCACCTGGGAAACCCCCCAAATTCTTTTGCTCCACCTTGAATAAGCTGTCATGAGCCTTGCCAAGCTGCCCTGAGATACAATCACAGCCAGTGCCTCTTGAGATGCCACTCAATATTTCGAAGAGGTCAAACAAGGAGACATGGCTACTATTACCAGAAATTTGCCAGAGAAGCAAAGGCTACTACTCCCCAGCATTGACTTTAGACTTTCCCTCTGCTGGAATTCATTAAGAAATAATATGGATAGAAACAGCTAAAAAAATTTTTTATAAAAAATATAGTGAGGAGAGACATGCCCTAGACATTAAAAATATAATATTAAGCTGTAATAAATAAACCTTTTGGTATAATCACAGAAACAGATATAACAAGAAAAGATTAATATAGACTTTGATATTTACAATTGAGTTATAATAAAGCAATATAAATTCAATAAATGGATTTGGAGGAGAAAAATAAGTAACTTAGATCTTCTTCTCATAGCACTTTAGAATATAATTTTCAAATGGATGATATGGATAAAACAGGTATACATACAAAATGAAACTTAAGATATCATAGGAAATTGGAAAAATTTTTTATCTAACATCGAGATGGCAAAGGACTTTTTAAGCACAAAAACCATGGGTGAAGATAGAATAGATTTGACTGAATAAAAACTGAATCCATCTGTATATTTTAAAAGTACTCATATTCAAACTATGAGAAAATGGTTATTAAGGAAGGATTCTGGGAATTTAACAGTGAAAACAGCATGGTTTTTAAGTCTCCCAGAATTCCCACAAATAGAGTAGCTAGCTACACAGCAAAAAATTAAACATCTGTCAGCAATATTTACAACAAGATTAAATGTAGAGGTGTCCACAACATAGAATCAGGGGGTCAAAATACCAATAGCTTCAAGATCTTCAGGATACCAGCATGTGTGGTGGAGGAAGCTGAGGATGGAGGAAGAATGCGACAGAAGCATGGTAGGTTGACTGTGTGGAGGGAGTTTGCCCGATGCAATAGTGGCGAATGAGTCCAAGTAGCTCTGCGAGGAGGCCTTGAGGGACCCAGAGCAGTCTTTATCTTGACAACTCTATATTTTGCTTTTTACATTTATTTATTCGTGGCTGCACTTGGTCTTCGTGGCTGTGCTCGGGTTTTCTCTAATTGAAGAGAGTGGGGGCTACCCTTCACGCAGTGCATGGGCTTCTCATCGCGTTGGCTTCTCATATTGCAGCTCACCAGCCCTAGAGAGTGGGCTCAGCAGTTGTGGCACACAAGCTTTGTGGCTTCGAGGCATGTGGGAATCTTCCTGGAGCAGGGATCGAGCCCGTGTCCCTGGCATGGGCAGGCAGATTCTTAACCACTGGATCACCAGTGAAGTCTGTATCCTGCCAACTCTTAAAAGTGACCAGTCATGGGTTCTTCTCTAGGAGAATCCTGAGTCATTTTACAGGTGGTAGTGGCTTTGTACTGTGATTCTGTTGTGTGTATAAGATGGGATGAAGTAAATGAGTGATTATGCACATTCTGTCATCTCCTAATTCCTTGAGAACCAGGAGTTTTTGGCATGGAAGAAAGGAGATACAGATGTACTGTAGATGAGGTTAGTGAGTAAAAACCTTATAGTCCTGCAACTAAATTGGAGGTATCAGTATGAATGCACGAGGTGGGTGCATGTATGCGCTCAATTCTGCTACAATATGACACATGCATTCCTAAACATCACCGCAGTGGGCAATAAAAAGACCACAGGGCTATGGTAAAAATGCAGATAAGAGTATAACCCTCAAAATTTTCATTAGTGACACATTTTTTTAAAGTATAGAAATTTAGCAGAAGTGGTAGTTCAGTTCTATAATATAAATACCACAATAAATATGGCATATTGCCTTGAAAAAGAGTTGGTGTTTGCTTGTGGAAGTAGGCATTTGAAGGCTAGTTAGTTACTGTGAGGTAATGGAAGGAGGCTTACTGAAATTGGATGGTAAATTGTATCAGACATGGGTGTCTGGCTCATTGTCCTCTGTTGGGCATTGGTGCTAAACACCTGAGTTAGGTGATCTTTGCAGCCTTAAATCCCAGGTCATGTTTTTCTGCCTTTGAGATGGAGACCCTGAAGGCAAGTATTTATAATACACAGCTATGCCATCACAACTGAAAATATTATCCAATGTATAGCATTCTTCTCCAGTTAAGTTCTGTGTCTCTGCTGGAAATTCTTTTGCTTCTTTCTCATCTGCAGTTACAGCCTCACTTGACAGCTGAAAATTCTGGAAATCGTAGTGATGTTTGAAACCACCAGACCAGCCACCCATAGCCATAAAAGGTGTCATTTCTGCAGGATTTGCAATTTCTGTTTAAAGTCTTTGCATACAGATTGTGCTTTCTCTTTGATTGTGGAAAAGGTTATTCCTGATTTTCTTTTTCTTTTTTTTCTGCTTCATGTATTCTTATACAGCTTGGTTCAGCTGGGTGCAGTTTTCTGCCTTCCTCTAATATTTCTCCAGTATAAAATCACCCACGGTCAAATGCAAAATTTGTTTTATATTTCTGTTTCTCCTTAATATACCAGTTGTACTCGAACAAATTCACATTTTCAAAACAAGCATTATACCAAAATTGACTGTAACAAGTATTTTTCCCTGGTTAATTCTACTGTCCACTAAAAGAACTAAAAACAATGACTAATACTGTAGTAAAGTAGCAATAGGCATCGGTAGCACCATATCCCACTAAAAGCAGTCAGGGATGTTTGGATGAAAGACTGATTTCAGGTCTGGTACAGGAGATATATCAGGTGAGCCTGAAACATACTGTCAACAGATAGCAGGGAAGGGCATCAAGGACCACTAGGGTCCTGTCAGCAGGATCAGAACAAACTGAGGAAGACAATTTGCATTTTTGATGGCTCAGCAGTAAAGAATCTGCCTGTAACACAGGAGACATGGATTCAATCTCTGGGTCAGGAAGATCCCTTGGAGAAGGCAAAGGAAACCCACTCCAGAATTCTTGCCTGGAGAATCCCATGGACAGAGGAGCCTGGTGGGCTACAGTCCATGGGGTTCCAAAGAGTCGGGATACAAATGTGCGACTAACACTTCCACTTTCAATAATTGCATGCTGCTGCTGCTGCTGCTAAGTCGCTTGAGTCGTGTCCAACTCTGTGAGCCCCTATAGATGGCAGCCCACCAGGCTCCCCCGTCCCTGGGATTCTCCAGGCAAGAACACTGGAGTGGGTTGCCATTTCCTTCTCCAATGCATGAAAGTGAAAAGTGAAAGTGAAGTCGCTCAGTCGTGTCCGATGACTCCATGGACTGCAGCCCAGCAGGCTCTTCCGTCCATGGGATTCTCCAAGCAAGAGTACTGGAGTGGGGTGCCACTGCCTTCTCCACAATAATTGCATAAATACATTTAAATCCATCAAATATGTTTACATCGATGAATTTCTAAGGCTATGTGAACAAACTGATTGGTCACTGCTGGAGAAGGAAAGGCCTCTTGAAGACTGACAAAGAACCAAGCATTTGTCCTGCCTTTCCTTCAGGAGCTATACCACTGGTAACCAAGTCATCAACACGAGGAAACATCTCTTTATGGAAGTATTCCAACTAATAAATGAAAAAAGAAATGGTGGAATGAGAACATCACCATTGCAACCCCCAATGAATTAATGGATCCGGGCATTGAACGTCAACAGCTGCTCACATCACAAAAAGGGAGACGTGCAAACATTATGTGCCTCCTGATGCAAAACACACCACCAGCTATAGTCTTGCCAAAGGGATCAAACTTAAGTCTAATCAAGCCTTTGGATCCAGCTACCAATTTGCAGGAAATACAGAGCTCAGAGGAACACATTGAACCATTCCTTGAATATGCAATCAGCAAAATCCAGACTGTGGGAAACATTACAGGGTAAAAGTCTCAGATTCTTAGAAAGAAATTTTATAAAAATAAGAGGGAATCTACAAGGTGAAATTTGTAGCTAAAATTTATTTAAAAGACATCTCAAAATTTTAAAAATTGACAAGGCTAAATTATAGTGTTCTAAGGGTTGTACTTTATAGTGATAAAGCTATAAAAAAACACAAGAAAGTGGTTATTGTAGCACTCAGAGTAGTTGAGAATTGTTGCTCAGACAGTAAAGAATCTGCCTGCAATGCAAGGAGATCCGGATTCGATCCCTAGGTTGGGAAGATCCGCTGGAGAAGGGAATGGCTACCCACTCTAGTATTCTTGCCTGGAGAATTCCATGGACAGAAGAGTTTGGTGGGCTACATTCCATGGGGTCGCAAAGAGTTAGACATCACTGCAGGACTAACATACATACATACCCTGAGAAAATAAAACTATGCTGCCTGTGCAACTGTGTGTGAGGGCGGAGTCCTGCCCACCACATGCCTTTATGGCCTTGCTTTTCCTCCTAAGCTGCCTTATCTCAAGTTATGCATAGGTTTGCCTCCAGCCAGTTGTACATCCCCAGGGTAACAGTGTCGGCCCTGGGCACTCACCCCCCACAGAGCTTGAATGGCTGTCCCCAGGCAGACTCTGTCATCCTCCTGTGGGCTAAGGCAGTTTCCTGGGAGAAGCAGAGCCGCTCCTTTATTCCCAGATCTCCTAAGGTTGTAAATTCTGTGTTTGTTTTTTCCCCCTCCATCCATCCAGGAAAACAAAGAACCAAACACAAATGCTGGGCCTGTCTGAGTCATTTTCCTCGCCATCCCTGCCAGAGCCCAGGAGTCCTATTTGGCTGCTTCCTGACAAGCCAATTAGATAAAGACTGTTAATCAGAGTAATGGAGAGAGAAGAGGCTGAGGAAAGGGAAGGAGAGAAGGAAAGTGGCAGAGGCGGTAATGGAAGACGGAGAGCACTGCCCCTCCCTTCCTGCTCTGATGTTTTATTCAGGCTATTTGCAAATGAGCCAGTGGAAACAGCATTAACAATAAATGAGATGCATTAGACTGCAGAGAGTGGGGGAGGGAGCTTGCAGTGCTGGTCCTTGCCAGCCAGGCTCACAGGCTCCCTATCTTATCAAACAAGGTGAGCCCTTCTCAGGTGGCTTTACCTGCTTGCCCACCTGTATTCAGGCCTTCTGAAGAGGCTCAGATTCCATTTAGCAAATAAAGTTCAGGCTTCCCTGGTGGTTCAGACGGTAAAGAATCTGCCTGCAATGCAGGAGACCTGGGTTCGATCCCTGGGTTGGGAAGATCCCCTGGAGGAGGGCATGGCAACTCAGTCCAGTATTCTTGCCTGGAGAATCCTCATGGACAGAAGAGCCTGGCGGGCTACAGTTCATGGGGTCACAGAGAGTTGGACATGACTTAGCGACTAAGCGCATAGAGCACACAGGAAGCTCAGTTTTCTAGCACACAACAGCCAACGTCAAAGGCAAAGCCAATACATAAAAACCCAAAGGTTAGAAACGCACACTCTCAGCCTCAGCACTGAGGTTGTCACACCCCAAAGGGTCTGCTAGGCAGTATTTCCACTTTATTAAGGTAGCTAATACTCAATTTGCCTGTCACCCTTCACCAAAAACTTTCATATGCACTGTCAAATGTTTCTCATAAAAACCTGGTAGTAATCGATTTTATAAGCAGAGAAGATGAACAAAGTTAGCCAGGGTCTGAAAGTTTTCACTTTCAAGAATTCAGGTGTTTCTATAATTCTTTTCCTTTGAAAAATTTACATAAGTCAAATTTTCCCGTGTACAAATTCACCTTGTTGTTGTTTGGTCACTAAATTGTGTCCAGCTCTTTTTCGACTCTATAGACTGTAGTCCTTCAGAGTCCTCTGTCAATGGATTTCTCCAGGCAAGAATATTGGTTGCCATTCCCTTCTCCAGGGGATCTTTCCGACCCAGGGATTAAACCCATGTCTCCTGTATTGGCAGGTGAATTCCTTACCATAAAGCTACCAGGGAAGACACTCATTTACCTAAACTTATGTAATTACTTCCTTCAGTTCAACAAACAGGTGCTTCATGGTCCAGGCACTGAACAAAGTGGAGAATAGGAAATTTCAGTGGCCAAACAATCCTACTGTTTTATTTTACAGGCTATCAAGTTGCTCATACTCCTCTTACTATGAGTTCTGATTGGACAAGAATTAACACTTCCCATTAAAAAAATAACAATAGCTGTAATTCATTAGACATTCACTTAGTGCCAAGCACTGTGATAACCAGTTTATGAATGCTATTTAAAGCATTGGGTCCATATCTAAGCCCAGAGCTCATGTTTTCACAATGGTATGCTATAATACACAGTTCTATTATAAAAGGGAAAGCTTTACTTTTCCACATTGACTCCCTGTCCTTTTACAGCCTCAGGGAGGCCCAACTCCCGAAAAAGACACGCTTTCTACCTATGTGAGCTGGCAGCATAATTCTGCGAGTATTATTTCTCCCACGTCTTTCCTCTTCACACCTATCAGCATTCTGGGTAAGGGTCTCTTCAGGAAAGGGGGGCAAAGGAAGGCTAGATTTCCTTCTGAAGCTGAGACAAAAGCTGCCTCCAGCATACAGATGCTGCTTCCTGGTGGCCAGGCCAACGTGACCTTGGGAAATTTAGATTACAGTGACACTCTCTGGGACTACCGCATTCTAAGGTCAACCAAAATATCCCCTGATATCCCAAGAAGGCATAAAGGAAGGAAGAGGCCTCTATCAAGAGGACCAGGACGCAAGAAGACGATGGCTTACTTCTGAGCATGTGTCCTCATTGCCACGGGATGGGCACCGAGCTCCACTCCAACTTACTCGGCGTCTGTGCTTCAACAAGATCCTGGATGACCGGAATACACACGAAATTTGAGTACATGGGGGAGGAGTAGAGTGTAGCCCAGTGACTCGCCAAGTGTGGTCTCCAGAGACCAGCCGCATCAGCATCACCTGGGAATTTGTTAGTAAGAGAATTCTTAGGCTTCACCCTAGTTACGCTGAATCAGAAACTCTATGGGTGGGGCCCAGCCAGCTGGGTTTAATCAGCCTTTCAAGTGACCCTGATGCTTGCTAAGTTTGAGAACCACTGGTGTAGACAATTACCTCTCCAAGCTCCGAGTCCCTTACTTCTGATCCATCAGTCAGGCTGCAGTCTTGGCTGATACTTGGAAAAACAGAAGGAAAGTCTCTTGTGTTCAGTTTCCCCCTTTCCATTTTATTACCCTGGGGATGGTTCTGAAAACTCAAGCTTCTGAACAAAACCTCTCTTGCTTGTAATTTAATCCTTCATTTGCATTGCCAATAAGAGCGGGAAGAAGGAAGTTCCAGGAGACCAACTGGCTTTTAAGTGCTTTATTGTATCTGCTCAGAAGCAGTCCTGGGAATGGAACGCCCAGGTTTCCCAGCATAAGAATAAACAGGGACACGAGCCACCAGGAAGCAGGACTCTGCGGGGGTCGGGGGGAGGGGTGTCACAGGCTGGGAGTGGGGGAGATGAGGGGATGGGCAAGGGCAAAACAACTGTGGTACAAAACAGAAGCAGATTGGGAGTGTCTACACAGACAGACACTCTTTGCGACCCCATGGACTGTAGCCCACCAGGCTCCTCTGTCCATGAAATTCTCCAGGTGAGAATACTGGAATGGGTAGCCATTCCCTTCTCCAGGGGATCTTCCTGACCCAGGGATGGAACCCGGGTCTCCTGCATTACAGGCAGATTCTTTAAGGTCTGAGCCACCAAGGAAACCCCCAGTAACTAATATAGACAGAATAAGGATATGAACATTCTCCAAATCCAGAATCGCTGGCCCTCAGAAGACAATTCAGCCTACCCCCAACTCTGTTCAGTCTCGGCTTACAGCTCTCTAGACCCAGGACTCCATGTATTCAGTCTGTCGACACCAGCCACTGTATTAAGGAAAAGGCCTGATAGTGTCCGTCTGTGTCTTTAGCAAGTCTTTATTTAATTATCTCATATGCCAGACATAATGCCATGAACATGTCAGGCGAGTGTATGCTCCTCGGTTTTTGTCTCGTCACAACAAAGATTTGGAGTGATGGACATTAAAGCCCCCTCGGCGTGTCACAGCTATCGGGTCTTGGACAGACCGTGTTATAGCTCTCAGGTCTCGAAAGGACCGTGTTATAGCTCTTAGGCAAATCAGTGTTACAGCTCTACTTTATTTAGAAGATAGCAGGAAAATCCATCTTCGAGGCTTGAGGGCACATCAATCCAAAGACTCAAAGAGCGCCCCAGTGTACAGGAGAGAGAGAGAGCACGCGCTAGCTTTGGCTTCTCTTTTTATATGTTTTTCTCCCTCTGGGCCTGTCCTTTGTAAACTGGGCCAGCCAGGAGTGTTGTTTGTTTTACCTGAGGTCCTCACTCTGGTCCTCGGACCTTCCTTTGCTCTATTTTTGGGGCTTTTCCCTTCCTTGTCTTTTAGCCACCACCATTTGGGACTCTTTTTCCCTATTCTACCTACCTAACCAACACAAAGACAGACACTACTTTCAACCTCACAAAGTGTACATTCTAGTGGAAGAGACAGGCATCGATCTCTCAGTTAAGCATATACTTACAGCCTGTGATCATCGCAGGGGAGGTTGTAAGAGGGAACCTGGCCTGGTGTCAGGACAAGGAAGGTTCCCCGGGGAAGGTGGTTGGGTCTGGGTCTTAAGGAGTTAACTAGGCAAAGGCAGGCGTTGATGGTGGTGAGAAAACTGCAACAAAGGGAAAGGACCTGAGTCATGAGACAGAGCTTGGCAAGCTTAAGGATCAGAAAGAAGAACCAAGGAAGGGCCCTGGACCATGGCAGACGAGGTGTGGCATTAGACAGCATGGGAGTGCAGGGTAGAGACCAGGCCATGCAGGCTGATCAAGTTTCATTGAGTCTGTTGTAAAAGCAAAGCAGAGCCTTTGAAGGGTTTTGAGCAGAACATAACTGGGAAAGGTTCATGTGTTGTAAAGCTCACTCTGGCTGCCCTGAGGACAGGGAAATACAGATGGCAGGAGGATAAGGCAGCTGTGAAGCTAGTGAGTAATCCAGAGGATTCTGACCAAGTGCTAGTAGTGGAGGTGGACAAAGAACACAGATCAGAGGGAGAGAGACATAGATGAAACCCCCAGATCTCAGGTATAGACTGGCTCTGTCAGTCAAGAGAAGAACAGGCCCCGAGGGCATCTCTGAGGTGACTGCACAAGGGCTGAAAATGGGCGGAGGGCTGGATTCTAAAAGAGTAAGAGTGGATTAATTACAAACGTAGAGAGGTGCACTCAGAGAGGACAAGAGATGAAATTAGGACAGTCTGTGGTGAGTAAGGCTCACTTGGTGTTTATTTAGGGCTTTCCTGACGGCTCAGCTGGTAAAGAATCCGTCTGCAATGCAGGAGACCTGGGTTCGATCCCAGGGTTGGGAAGATCCCCTTGAGGAGGGCATGGATACCCACTTCAGTATTCTTGGCTGGAGAATCCCTATGGACAGAGGAGCCTGGTGGGCTACAGTCCATGGGGTTGCAAAGAGTCGGACATGACTGAGCGACCAAGCACAGCACAGTATTTTGTTAAAACAGGTGTCCAGACAGTTACTCACGGTCATCTGACGTGCTGATTAGAGTCCTGTTGCAATCTTTTGGCTTTGTACATTCTTGCTTTTACTAGCAGGGGAAAGAAAGAAAAGAGAGGGGTTGGGGGACCAGGTCACATGTCATGTACATCTGGTGGAGAGATGAAAACCAAATGGACTCACCTACTTGGAGTGCCAGCCTATTGTGACTATTTAGCTTACAGGCCAGCAGTCCTCTCCCTGAAGGGGAGGGCTGCATATAAATGCATTTGTATCTCGGCAACTTTCTACAACCACCTCTTAATGAATTAGACCATCAAGGCATCCAAATTGGTTCCTGAGATCCTATCATCTTCCAGGTTGTTTGCCTTTGACATTTAGAGTGCAATTGAAGAGTATTAATAGCAATGGGATGTTTTTCTGAACCTGGTGGAAGGGGTCTGTGATAAGGAAACACTAGAGAACTGAAGAAAATGAAGCTAGTCAGCGGGCTCTTTTAGGCAGGTTTACAATGACTGGTTGCTCTGTCCCTTGGAAAGTCATGCAGGCAGCAGCCACCACTGGGCTTGGAGACTGTGTGGAGAAGCGAGTCCAAAACTACGATAAAATTTTAATTGTATATTTGCTCTGTTTCAGGATGAACAATCCATATATCTTTAGGTTGCTGTAGTAGTCAGGGTAAGGACAGAGATCAATTAGTACACTCAGGACGGATAACTGAAGATAAATTAATGAAGGGACTATTTCCAAGGGTGTAAGAGGGATTAAAGGCAGTGAAGTAGTCAGGCTCTCCAGAAATCTCTAACCTCCCATATCATAAAAAGGGAAGAAGAGAGAGTGGTTATTTATTTTTGCAACTATAGGATGACTCAGAATCTGCAGAGGAATGAAGACTCTGCTAACTGCAGGCAGGGAGGGAGCCTGGGAAAGAAACACTCAGTCCTCTCTTCTTTCAGGCGCTTCCCACTGGTCCATCCAAACTAGAAACTGATTGTCAGGGTAGCATGTGGCCTTGTTTCACCCAGGCAGCTTCCTCAGCACAAAGTCGGGCAGGAAACGGTGGAGGTGAATGAATTAGGGACAAGCTGAGAGAGCTTAGTACCAGAGCTGAGAGACTGACTCCGATTCCAGCTGTCTGTGGACCAGCATGTTTATGCAGATCTGTGGATTCCACTGTCAGTGCTCCTCGGGTTTCATAATGATATTGTTAATCCCACGTGGATGGGATTAAACAAAGCAACAATGGGAACCAGACTTGCTAGCCCAGCTGGGTCTAGGGTGAGAGGAAGAGGGAACTAGGCCAGCAGCACTGTCTGTTGTTTCCTGGGTTTCCTCTCTAAAGGCAGCTGTGTCTCTGGCACCTGGCAGCTCTATCTCTGTCTTTTTCCCCAAAAGGAGACAGGGCTTGAATGATTGATGAAGTTGAAAGGATAAGTTTGGGGACTGCATGTTTCCAACCTGCCTGCTGTTTTGTCCAGTAAATAACATTTCCTCTGTGAAACCTGAGCTTTCATCTCAAGTGTGTGGACCAGACTTAAGCAGACATCGACGCTTGCCTTGGAGAAAACCCTCTGTGCTCCTGGCTTACTTTGATCAGTTCTCTCCGCCTATGCAGTCATAACACACAGACTCCATAAGGATACTTTCTCCTTGACCTTGTTTTCTTTCCCACTGGGCAGCACAGTCTGCAACAAGCTTTGCTCCTGGTCTTTCCTCTGACTGGACAGACCCTCCCCTCACTGGAATTTGACCAGGGAAGCCCTTGCTAATTTCAGAGCAATTTAAAGATTCCTGTTGGTGAGGCAGCGAACCCCCGAGGGCCCCGGTAGAGAGACGCAGACCCGCTCCGACACTGCCCTCTGCTGGAAGCTGTTGGGACTGTTCCAGTCCTCCGTGCAATCTAGGCACTAGAGTCGTGCAGTCGATTCTTCTCTCTTACTGAGCTGTAGACACACAAAAGTGGAGATAACCTTACTTAGAAAACCTCTCATTACCAACTTTGTGTGGAAAAAAATTATAATATGATGCAGGAAATTTTTTTCCATGAGTTGGTATAGAAACTTGTTTTTAAGCAAGTTACAAAAACCATGAGTTGATATAGAAACCTATTTCTAAACAAGTTACAAAAACCAAAACTTATAGAAAACTGATAAATTTGACTGCCTCAAAAACAAGAACTTCTATGTGAAAGAAGACACCATAAGCAAAGTTAAAGGACAACAGGAAAAAATACTTGCAACAAAGGATTAGTATATAGAATACATAAAGAACTTCTATAGATCAAAAATTAAGTGAAAACTAATTCAGTAGAAAAATATTCTGAGATACAAAGTGCTAATTCACAGAAATACAAATATAAAAATGCAATTTTTTTGTATAATAAAAATGTGAGATACAAATATCAAAGAAATATAAATAGCCCCAAATGAATGGCAAAAACCTCAGTTTTACTAGCAGTCAGGAAATTCAAACATGAGTGTTTTTTTTTCTAATAAATTAGAAAAATTAAAAAGGATATAGGAGAAAAGATATTTCTATACACTACGATAAGACTGTAAGCTGGTATAACCACATTTTGCAGGGTAATTTGGCTATAGGGTTTATAGCCAAAATAAAAAGGTATTTGGTTATAGCAAAAAATATTCATATACTATGATCCAATGATTCTGTTTATCCATATCTTCCTCAAAGAAATCCTTATTCATGTGCTCAGAAGACAGGTCTAAGGATGTTTGTGGCAGCTTTGTTTACAACAGCAACATATCAGAAATAAATGACCATCAGAATGGCTAAATAAAATGTGGTTTATCCATACCACACACACACACACACACACACACACACACACACATATGTGTATATACAGCAGATTTCTTTTTAAAGTGCCATATGTACTGACATGGGAAACTCTTCAAGATCTATTGTTAAGTAAAAAATAATCAAGCTGAAGAATGACACACAGTATAAAAACATATATAAAAACACCTATGCACACAAAGCAATATAATTTTTTTTCCTATTTAGATACTATGTGGTTGTTGTTTTTTTTTTAATGCATGGTAAGTGTGTAAAAGAAGACAAGTCAAACTGATGGTGAAAGTTACCTCTGGGGTGGAGATGAGGACCGGAGATGGTGGTCAAAGAAGACTCTGAGCTTATCTATAACATTTAATTTTTTTATAAAGAGAAGATATTCATGTATTATCTATTTAGTTAAAACTAATAAAAACTATTCTTATTTGAAAGGAGTAGATTCTTAATCTTTATTTATAAAGCACCTGGAAATCCAGGGAATCACTGAGCTATAAGCAACATGGGTGATTTGTCAGGGGACCTGCTAAGCAAGGGCACTGTGGTTGTCATGGAGATGCCTGCCTTCAATACAGACTGTCTTGGGCATCCCTCTACATGTCAGACAGTCTCCCATACAGTGTCACGCTTCTAAATCTTGGTTCACAGACTCAGTAGTAATAATATAGTCCTTAATGCTTAGTGAGGTTATTTGATGTTAAAATATAACACCTTATTTACTCTCTTATTCGCTCCCTCTATGTCTCTTTCTCTGTACTCCCACCTCTCCCCGCAACCAGCCTCCTCTCTCCCTTTCTCCAGATAAGATTAGCTTTAAGAGATACTATACAACATGTCCAAAGTCAGTTAACCAATAAGTGGTAGAGTTTGTCCTAACACCAACAGCCATACTTTCAACCATTTAAACTGTATTACAGAATCATAAACATCCTGACAGGTTTCTAGCTTCAGAATATCAACTTGCTGTCAAGAGACTTCCTAGGTTTCTCTGCCATTCACGCCATACCCTTTCGACATGGTGCTCTGAATCAAAATGGCACCTGGTTCATTCTGGGAGAAAAATATACCGTAGAATGAGGAGTTACTCAAATCAGTACAACTAAGAAGCTCAAAAGTAAGAACACACTAAAGAAACAACTAAGAGATTAGGGATAATCCTCTACTCAGAAGACTGCTTTCAAGTATTTTTAAAGTTAATTTTAGGAACAAAACTAATCAATAATAACAAAGGTTAAAGTCTGAGAATAATGCAAACCTTGTTAAGACTCTCACAGGACGCGATGTGCTCCCTTTTCCAAATTCTAGAAATTTTTTGTACCAATATTAAATGTTTCTCACCGATGCAGACATGCTTTCACTGCTGAATCATTACTTACAAGCACAGAAAGAAACTGGGTAACGTCAGGGATTATAGAGTTGTGTCTCTGAGCAGAGGCCCCCCCCCCAGTACGACTCTTGGGGTCCCCTTTGGAGAGGAGGCAGGCCTCCTCTTATTGAAGAGAAGAGAGCTTTTGAGGGATGTTTCCAGAATAACTTATGAGGGGACAGCAGGTTTCAAATCAGAGCTGTGATTCCTTCTCTCCCAATTAAAAAAAAAAAATTACTCTCTATTTGGTTTCTTATTTGAGAGCAGGTGTGTCTATGAATAATACATAGATGGGCAGGCTACACATGGACCTGAAGACGCAGAAGTCTACAAGCAAATGAGACCCAGAGTGTGAAGATTACACAGTGGATTTTAAGTAGCATCACGCAGGCAAGGAAAAACCTGGAAGAACGTGCGCGCGCACACACACACACACACACACACACGCTATGCAAATAATAAGCACATCCAAGCCCCTGGCTATGCACACAAACACATCTCCTCTTAGATAATGGTAATTGAAAGTCACTAGGTTCCCATTTGAGGAGGGGGAAACACAATCTAAAAAAAAGATTAGAACATTAGGGTTTTAATGAACAATGTTTCAGCGCAGGGAATTAAGGATATTTAAATCTTCTTTCCTGGGCTGCTACTCTAACGTTTTAAACTCAGCAAGGACTGAAACAAGAGGGACAATTGTTAGGGTAGCAGATAAGAGGTAGGGGCAGATGGGTGCCAGACTCCTGGGCACGTTCTGGGATTCCACTCCTGGCTCCCAACAGGAATTCTGGTCTGCCCATGGAGGCCAAAAGGGGCTTTCCCATTTGTTAAACATGAGATAACACTGTAGCACTACAGATTAGGGAGATTAAATGTCAGCAAAAGCCTAGCAATGTAGGATCATTAACAGCAGGGTCTTAGCCTGGAGGTCCTTAGGGGAGGCAGGAAGATGTTGAAAAATGTAAACAGGAAGATGCTGAAAAATGTTCCTGAGACAGGCCTCAAGAGCTGAGGAAGGATCTCCTACTGCTCGACTTGGTCTTCTGGAAACCTGTGGTGTCCTCAGATAAAAAGGAAGCCTTGAGCATCACCGAGGATGCTCCTCTCTCCAGAGAGGAAGTGCAGCTGCGTCAAGGAGGGTAGCTGGGGATCACAAAAGCTTTAGCATGCAGGCATGCATGCTCGCAAGCACACACACACATACATATGCTCTTATCAGCTCTGCCAAGCAAAGTATTCTCAAGGATAAAGGATTTCGGTTTTTATCTTGTCCAAATCCCTTCAAGGTGTTGTCTCGAGACAGGACAAGTTATGTTAACCTTGCCCCGTTTGAAAATGTAACTATGGAAATAATACCTCCCCACCCCTCTCCATCCCTCAAGCAAAATGGCCCACATTTAGGAGCAGAAGGTATCTGGAAGGTAGAAGGAAGCAGATTAATATGTGAACCAAAAGCACACAGACCTTTGACTTCCCACATTGCAGAATTGGAAAGAGATGAGCCTCTTTCCCGTTATAAAAACAATACCACAAGGCAGGATTTGTTTGCAAGGGAATAAATAGGCAAACAAGCCAAGACTAGAAGGTGGCTCTCCCCTCATCAGCCTGAGCAGGGCTGAAGAGGAAGAGAAAACCCAGGCGGTGCAGGCTCCCAGTGAAGGCAGGGCAAGGGGCTACCTAGAACACCCCCACCCTAATATCTCTCTCCTTGTGGCTGGAGTCACTCATGGATGGAGCTGGGTAAGGTTGGTCAGCAGGTGGCTGGCCCTTTGTTCTCCCCCTGATGGTGATGGAAATATTTTCTGTCTTGACTAGGGAGTTGATGACCATTTTTCAAAACTCCCCCTGGTGACTCAGATGATAAAGAATCTGCCTGCAATGCAGAAGACTTGGGTTCCATCCCTGGGTTGGGAGGATCCCCTGGAGAGGGGAATGGCAACCCACTCCAGTATTCTTGCCTGGAGAATTCCATGGACAGAGGAGCCTGGCAGCCTCCTCGAAAAGAGTCAGACAGCTGAGTGACTATCACAGTGGTCGAGTGGCACCTCATGGTGGCAGAGGCACTGTAGTAGAGAGACAAAGAACAGGTACTCCACGTCCACAACCTGACTCTGCATTCTGAATCCGCCTTGTGTGAATTCTATGACCTTTAGACAAGGTCACACCCTGCAGGTGAAGGAGTAGGGGAGAGGTAGAAGGAGGCCTGGCAAGGGCTTCAGAGCCTTCTAGACCACCAGGCGGGTGGCGCCTTTATCATGGGACACATCCCATGGGTGCTGACTCAGAAATCCTCACTCTGGCTCCCTCACCCCAGCCTGCGGGTCTCTGTTCCCTGTGGCTGTGACTCACATTCCAACACCTCTCCTGACACTGCTCCAGCCCCTCCCACACACCCATTTAGCACTGCTTGAAGCACACCACCCCATCACAAAGACCTTTAATAGCAAGCGAAACAGTAGCAGGTGTCAGAGCTGAGAGAGGAAAAAAAATCGCAATCCCCACTGGAGGGCGAAGAGCATTTTCTGCATTTCCATTTAAAGGGAGAAGTGAAAAGCATGAAATCACATGCCAACGGGGAGAAAGAGTCTAAACCAGAATACCCTCGACAGGAGCAGTCACCAGCAGCTTCCAGGTCATGGGTTCTGAAACCCACCTCCTGGGACACACAAGCAGGGACGTGCAGGGAGAAGCCATCTAACCTTCTATCCGGAGTGCCACCCCCACTCTATGGCCTACTTGACATTTCCACTTGGACATGCCCCAGGCTCTCAGGCTCATCCACTCCAAGCTCAGCTTGTCATCTTTCTTCCAAATCTGCTCTCTTCTAGGTCCCTTCCCACATCATGACTCCTACCCAAGCCAGAGATCTGAGAGCCTCCAGGGACTGCTCTGTCTTCCTATATATTACCCCCACCTGACTGCACCAGCCAGCTTCCCAGGTGATGCTAGTGGTAAAGAACCCACAAGCCAATGCAGGAGATGTAAGAGAGGCTGCTTCAATCTCTGGTTGGGAAGATCCCCTGGAGAAGGAAATGGCAACCCACTCAAATATTTGTGCCTGGAGAATCCCATAGATAGAGGAATCTGGCTGGCTACCATCCATGGGGCCGCAAAAAGTCGAACACGACTGCAGCGACGTAGCACGCGTGCACTGCACCAGTCAGAGCTCCTCTGCCTCTTAGCTCAGTCTGTTCCGTCCCAGCCGCCCCCCTCCCCACTGCCAACGGCCTTCCTCTGGCTCCGTTATCTCTTGCAGGACGGTTGCCATAGCCTCCCGGCCAGCCTCCACTACAACTCTCTCTTTAATCCAGCTTCTATTTTGCTTCCAGTATGATCCCCTGCTCCAAATGCAAATCTGATGATGGAAATTCCCTTCTTAAAATGCTCGAGCATTTCCCCCTGCTATCAGGATAAATTCCAAACGTAGGCTGGTGAACAGGCATTCCAAGCCTTGCCCCTTCCTAGCCATCCAACTTGATCTGCTCGTTTACTCACCAACACCCCCACCCTCCCAACTGCCCCATTTTCAATTCTTTCCCGCAAGATTTCAGGCTCTTTCACACACTCAAGACTTTGAAAAGCCTGTCTCTTTCTTTGCCCAGTCTCCCTGATGAACTCTTACCTATCCCTGCAGACCCAGCTCCTGCATCTCCCTTTCAGCCCTTCCATCCGTGTACATCTCCGGCGTCACATTAGTGTTGTACCTGCTCAGTCACCTTTCTGCCTCCTCTCCCAGCTCTTTGAGAGCAGGGACTCTGCTGTGTTCATCTTCAGATGCTCAGGCTCAGAACAGAACCTGATACAAGTCTGAACAAGGTCCATGGATTGTACAAGCTGGAAATGGTTCTCTCCCGGGGCTGGGAGAGGCTGTGGACAACTCAGGGGATGTGGCAGAAGGCCAACAGGGACAAGCCCTGGACTTCCTGGTCAAGAAGGACGATGAGCACGGACACTTAAATCCATCTGAATAGCAGATTCAATATAAAAATACAAGTATCTTTAAAAATATCATGGGAGAGGAGTTACTGCCTGCTCCTGAGATTAGAGATTTGCATTCTGTCTGCTCCTAAAAGAGTGTCTTAAACTAGACCAAGATTTCCAGACCTCAGGGTCTACAAGAGCCAGGATACAAGGACATCAGAAACATCACTCTACAAGAAAAAACACTTTTTTTTTGGTAATTATGTATGGTGACTGATGTTAACTAGACTTATTGTGGTGATTTTTGCAATATATAAAAATATTTAATCATTTTGTTTTATATCAAAAACTAACATATGTTAAACGTCAATTAAACCTCAATTTTTTAAAAAAAAATTTTTTTAAAGAAAGAAAGGAAAAGAAACATTACTGCTCCACCAGGAAGCTGAAAACTGACTTCATTCACTTTTTTAAAAATTGAGGTAAAATTCATATAATATCAAATTCACCATTGTGACTATTTTTAAAGTGTAAAACTTAGTGACTTTTAGTACATTCACAATATTTTGTAACTGTCACCACTAATTCCAGAACCTGTTCACCACCCCAAAGGAAACTACATATCCATTAAGCAATCACTTCCATTCTTCCCTTCGCCCAACTCTGGCGGCCACTAACTAATTACTGTCTATGAATTTGTCTGGGCTAACCAGGTGGCTCAATAGCAAAGAATCCGCCTGCCAGTGCAGAAGACACAAGATGCGGATTCAATCCTGGGGAGGGAAGATCCGCTGGAAGAGGAAATGGTAACCCACTTCAGTATTCTTGCTTGGAAAATCCCACGGACAGAGGAGCCTGGAAGGTTGCAGTCCATGGGGTCACAAAGAGACACCACTGAGTAACTAAACACTCACACATGGATTTGCCTGTTCTATTTCATATACATTGAATCACATAATATGTGGTCTTTTGCATCTGGCTTCATTCACCTAGTGTGATGTTTCCAGTTCAGTTCAGTCAGTCAGTCATGTCCGACTCTGTGACCCCATGGACTGCAGCACACCAGGCCTCCCTGTCCATCACCAACTCCTGGAGTTTACCCAGACTCATGTCCATTGAATCAGTGATACCATACAACAATCTCACCCTCTGTCGTCCCCTTCTTGTCCCACCTTCAATCTTTCCCAGCATCAGGGTCTTTTCAAATGAGTTAGTTCTTCGTATCAGTTCTCCATTCCTTTTTGTAACTGAATACTATTCCATTGTACGGACCCATCGCACGTGTTTATCCATTCATCAGTTGCTGAGCATTTAGGTTGGTTCCACTTTTTAGCTATTATGAATATTTGGCTGCTCTGAAGATTTGTGTACAAGTGCTTGTGAACATATGTTTTCATTTCTCTTGGGTATGCAATTGGGAGTGAAATTGATTTGTCAAATGTTTAACATTTTTTGAGGAACTGCCAATATGCTTTCCTCAGCAGATGTACCATTTTACATTCCCAACAGCAATGTATAAAGCTTCCAATTCACTCCATCTTTAAAGATCTCAGTTGTTGAATTCCTAGTACTGGGACCTTTCCTATCGACTGTGCAAAAGTACAACCAGTTGGATAGCAATTGAGTTGGAATCTAAAATCTGCGATGGGGAAACAGCCTTAAGCCGGATCTAAGCTGATCCCTAGTGTCTCCACCCACGAATCTCACAAGATAGGCTCCTGCAGCCACCACTCGAGTTCTGTGCAGCTCAGAATCACAAAGATGTCGCATGCTCTGTCTCCTAGACCTGTTAGGTAAGACATCTCTGCTGTCCCCCACTTTCAAATCAGATGAGGAGGAAAAGAAGTGAACCTAAATCTCATCAGCAGGTAGAAGGAGAGGAAACAGCCCAAATCCATTTAGTCATCATAAATTAGGGTTCCCCCCGCCCCCGACCCCGTGGAAGCCAGAACACTGGGGAATCCTCTGGGTGGGGTGAGTGGACCTCCAGCAGGGCTCAGGATGGCTGACTTCCGGGCAAACACAGAGCAACCTGGGGGCAGGGGGTCTGCAGAAGTCCAGGCGGGTGCGGGATGGCTGAAAGCACACCACAGCCTCAAGGCACGAGTGTGAGGGGCAGGACAGGGCCTGTGGGTAACAGGTAAGAAGAAGGCAGGGTCCTGGCCTGCCCCCCAGGGCCCACCTGCTAGCGTACCACCACACCTCCCCAAACTACATCTCGGCAATAAAAGCACCAGTCACTGCCAGGTCCCTGAACACACTGCCCCCTCATCTTACCCCCATCAAGCCCACTGTGTGCACACGTTGTTTTCAGCTGCCTGAAAGTGTGGTTGCTGGAAAACTCTGACTTACTCTTTGAGTCTCAGCTCTGGGATATTGCTTCTAGACATTCTTCATGCCGATGCTCTCCGAGGGCCTGCGGGCTCCTCATCTCCCACTCGCTGCTCTCTGCTACGGTGGCCTTTCTTTTACTGTCCTGATTTAAGGCTGTCTCTATCGCCACCCCCGTGGTGAGCAGCACCCAGGTAGGGACAGAGACTTTCCCCGTGTGTGTTCCCAACCCAAGGAGATGAAAGACTATTTTGCAACATCTGTTCCCAGGGAACTGGGCCAGGAATGGCCAGAGTTAGTGAACCAGGTTAGGAGTTCAAGGAGAGGACACTGAAATGACGATGCTCCAAGTCAGGGTTTTGGCAGACTATGGACCACGGGTCAAGAGCAGACCACCGCCTGTTTTTTGTATGACCCAAGAGTTAGGAATAAATTTCATATTAAAAAAAATTATTCTCATTCCGAAGTAGTTCTTCAGTAGAATCATTCTCCATGCCTTAGTGTGGTACTCTCTGCGTCCGTTATTCTAAATTACTCCATCCCTGTCCATTGTTGTTGTCATGTCTGACTCTTTGCAACCCCATGGACTATAACCCACCAGGCTCCTCTGTCCATAGCATTTCCCAGGCAAGAATACTGGTCTGGGTTGCCGTTTCCTTCTCCAGGGGATCTTCCCAACTCAGGGATTGAACCAACATCCCTTGCTTTGGCAGTTGGATTCTTTACCACTGAGCCACCATGAAGCCCCCAGATTTCACGTTTTAAAATGCCTGAACAAAATTTTGAAAACAAGCAATACTTCATGAAGTGAAAATAATATCAGATTCAAATCTGAGTCCATAAACAAAGTTTTGAATGTTCTCAAATGTTTATGGAAAGTTGTTTTTCCTTTTTCTTTTGTTATGTAATTCAGTTCAGTTCAGTCCCTCAGTCGCGTCTGACTCTTTGTGACCCCATGGACTGTAGCATGCCAGGCCTCCCTGTCCATCACCAACTCCTGGAGTTTACCCCAAACTCATGTCTACTGAGTCAGTGATACCATTCAACCATCTCATCCTCTGTCATCTCCTTCTCTTCCTGCCTTCAGTCTTCCCAGCATCAGGGTCTTTGCAAATAAGTCAACTCTTCACATCAGGTGGCCAAAGTATTGGAGTTTCAGTTTCAATATCAGTCCTTCCAATGAACACCCAGAACTGATCTCCTTTAGGATGGACTGGTTGGATCTCCTTGCAGTCCATGGGACTCTCAAGAATCTTCTCCAACACCACAGTTCAAAAGCATTGGTTCTTCAGTGCTCAGCTTCCTTCATGGTCCAACTCTCACATCCATACGTGACTACTGGAAAAACCATAGCCTTGACTAGATGGACCTTTGTTGGCAGTTATATAATTACCTACTTAATATTCTTGATTTGCTTCTTGGCCCACAAAGTGTAAACTATTTACTATGGGCTCTTTACAGAAACAGTTTGCTGCTTGCTGCTCTAAATGGTTAGAAACAGGATGCTTCAGTACTCACACACACCCCACCCCCAGGACCCCTGGAGACTAAGCCTGCCAGCTCCTCCTACCGAAAGTAGAGAAGAATTCAGTGACACCCTTGCCTAACACTTAACTCAGTAAGTACTCTTATCTCCAGCATGTACCCCCATTCACACACATCTTCTATTCTCTTACCAAAAGGCTTTGGGGAAATATGCTGCTACTGCTACTGCTAAGTCACATCAGTCGTGTCCTACTCTGTGCAACCCCATAGACAGCAGCCCACCAGGCTCCCCTGTCCCTGGGATTCTCCAGGCAAGAATATTGGAGTGGGTTGCCATTTCCTTCTCCAATGCATGAAAGTGAAAAGTGAAAGTGAAGTCGCTCAGTCGTGTCTGACTCTTTGTGACCTCATGGACTGCAGCCAACCAGGCTCCTCCGTCCATGGGATTTTCCAGGCAAGAGTACTTGAGTGGGGTTGCATTGCCTTCCATGGCAGAAATATAAAGCAATCCTAATTCACAAAGATGATTAAAAATCTTCACTGTGATCACTGACAAAGGTGGAATAGTCCTAAAGTCTCTCACGTACTGAGCACCTACTGCATGCCAGGCACTAGGCTAAACATTTTAAGATGCCATCTTGAATACCTGCAACCCTCCTAAAAGTTTCGTTATTATACCCTTCATGTATGTGCAGAACAGAGATGTGGGTCCCCTTTCTCCCTGTTATTCTTGTTTATCTTCACTCTGAGTGGAGAGGGAATCTTTAACATAATGTGTCAAAATCACAGTAACTCATAAAACATTTGTCATGAGCAAGGCATTGTTTTAAATCAGGGTTTCTCAACCATTTCATTAGTAACATCAGGGGCTGGATAGTGCTTTGTTTTGAGGCTGTCCTGTGCCTTGTAGGATGTCTAGCTCCATCCCTGGCCTCTATCCACTAGGTAAATACCAATTGCACCCCTTTTTCAGATGTGACAGTCAAAAACATCTCCAGACACTGCCCATCGCTCTTGGGGGGACAAAACTGACCTCAGTTTAAAGAGGTCTATTCTAAATGCTTTACAAATAAATTCAGAAAAACTCTGTGAAATAAGTCCTGTTATTATCTTCATTTATGAGCTAAGTAATCTGTAGCATGGAGAGATTAACTTCTCCAGGGTCACACAGCTGGTGAGTGATGAGTGGAATTTGAACCCATGTAGTCTTAGAGATGGCCTTACAGATGGACAGGGAGGCCTGGCGTGCTGCAATTCATGGGGTCGCAAAGAGTCGGACATGACTGAGCAACTGAACTGAGTCTTAGGTCCTGTACCCATGCTCTTACTATTATCAATTTTAGCAAATCTCAGAATCTACTAAGCTGAGCCCGCACAAGTAATAGGAGGGGAACCCCCCCACACACACACTTTGCCCTGTAGGACAGAATGAAAATTGAAGGTTACCTTGGCTTGACCATGGGATTCCTTAGTGCCTCAGATGGTAAAGAATCTGCCCGCAGTGGGGGAGACCGGGGTTTGATCCCTGGGTAAGGAAGATCCCCTGGAGAAGGAAATGGCCACCCACTCTAGTATTCTTGCCTAGAGAATCCCATGGACAGAGGAACCTGGTGGGTTGCAGTCTCTGGAGTTACAAAAAGTCAGACGAGTACAGCTGAATGAGTAACACTTGGTTTGACAACAGGGAACACCAACTGGCAAGATAAAACAGAGACTGCAAGACAGAAAAGGCCTAGAGAAAAGGAAATGGAAATAAGGCAGAGGAACGCAGAACTCTCAGGCATCCACAGAGGCTGATGCCCTGCGGCCTGATGGGAAAAGAGGCAAGTCCCATCTGTGCCATCCTCTGCACTGCGGGCACTCATATCACCCAGCTGTAATGCCCCTCCTGCCCCTTTCCTCCCTTCCTCTGCTGTTCTTCCCTTCCTTCCTCCTTCTCTCCCTCTCTCCTTCTTCCCTCCTTCCTTCCTTCCTCTTCCTTTCTTTCTTGCTGGTCATCTGGGTGTCTGCCTTTCCGGATATTGTGGGGTGTAACGTGATAAATGAAACTAAGTAAACTGAGGTTCTGAGCTTGATGGGATCTACCCTACACACGCCCCTCACCTGAGGGACCTACCTACCAGTAGAGCTGGGATTTTGTGCGCCATGATTGCTTTTGACTGCAGGCAACAGAAACCAGACATATGGTGGCTTCACCACAAAGGGGATGATTTTCCCTGAAGGCTCAGATGCAAGGACTCCGGGACTGCTGACTGGTTTCCCAATGCTGTTGACATCCCAGGCTCCCCCTGTCTTTCTTCTTGGCATGTGGGTTTCATCCTTTTGCTCACAAGACGGCTTCTAGATGCTTCCAGGCATCACGATTGTGATCAGGCAGCAAATGGGGGAGGGGAGTGCCAGCTGAACCTGTCCCACTGGCTTACCCTTCAGTGGCCAGGACTGTTGTTACATGTCCCCCTTGCCTGCCAGGGAGTCTGGGTGGTGTTTATTTTCACTTGGGCTATCATGACTCTGCAAAAATACTGGGGTTCAATAGGGAAGAAACAGGAGAAAATGGATGTTGAGGAGGCATTTCAGTGTCTACTGTAGAATTCAAAGGCAGCCTGCACTTCACTAGGAAGCATTGTTTCGTGAGAACCAGCCCTGGCTCTGGAGATGGATGCCTAACCTTGACCCCCTTCCTTCCCCTGACTATCTGTGTGTCCTTGGGCTGATTGCTTTATCTTGTTGTGCCTCATTTTCCTCATCAGTAAACCTGAGAAAACAGTAACATCCAGTTTTCCTCATCTGTAAAACTGAGGTAAAAGTAACAGTGTTGTCATGGGGATAAAATCAGTCAGCAAATGTAAAATATCTAACCTAGTGCCTGGTACATAAGCCCGCCATAAATATTCGCTACTTTCAGCTGCCACATGCCAAACACGCTACGTGATCTTCTCCAGTCCTCACAACAAAAGAGTGAGGGAAATAAATGAGTTCAGGAGGGGTCCCCAGCCACTGCCTGTCATTTCACCATTTCCTCGAAGTCTTCTAGGAGTTTCTTTAATGAAAACTCCTTTAACAAGAAAGGTCTCTGTGCCCTTTCAGCAAGCAGCTGAGCAGCTGACAGGGAACAGAGATTAGTAGCATCAGCACACCAGGGTGTCAGACATAGCCTCTCCCTGGCACTTTCTAGTAGGTCTTGCCCTGGGTTTAGTTCCAAGTTTCTAGCAAAGATTCAATCTAATTTCTCTTCTTTCTTGCTTGATCTTCAAATTGGCTCATCCATCCCAGATGCTTAGAAACATGTGTTAATGACACTCTGAGGATAAAGCAGGAGCTGACACACTCAGGGCTTCCAGCGCTCAATTAGGACATGGTGGTGGAATGGACAGAAATTCTGGGGGTGTCAGGGGAGGTGGCAAGCTTAATTAGGACAAGCCTTCCCAAGTGGCACCAATGGTAAAGAATCTACCCGCCAATGCAGGCATAAGAGACATAAGAGATGAGGGTTCAATCCCTGGATCAGGAATATTCCCTGGAAGAGGGCATGGCAACCCACTTCAGTATTCTTGCCTGGAGAATCCCATGGACAGAGGAAACTGGTGGGCTACAGTCCATAGGGTCGCAAAGAGTTGGACACAACTGAGCAACTGAGCACGCACATGCGTGGGGAGCAGGGGAAACCACAGCTCACAAGAGACTTCAGCAGCTGCACCTGGGTAAGGCCAGACCAGGCCAGAGGACAATCAAGCTCAATGCCCCAGACCCAGATACTGGCTGAATTTCAGGACAGTGATGTCCAAGGCAGCCAGCAGGGGAGAAGGCATCATTTCCATTGCAAAGGTAGAAAGAGACACGTATCTCCACTACAGTCCCTCCATGCTCACCAAGCCCCCAAACAAACCATCAGATTCAGGGAGGGGGTTCACTCCTGGAAGTTCAGTCTAAATGCAATTATATAGTCCCAAAAGAGCCATGAAAAATTTAAAGAATCTTATCCCCATAAGATAAATTGCACTTGTAAGAATATTTCCTACAGAGATAATGTGCAGAAGGATTTTGCATGATAGCACTGTTTGTAATGCTGACCAGTTTGGGAACAACCAGAGCATTCATGAATAAGGGGCTAGTAATTTGTGGAATACATACAGTTAAAAACACAGTGGTACATCAGAATTTACTAGCATGATAAGATGTTGCTGACAAGTAGGCAAAAAATACATTTTCAGGTAACAAGTAAGATATGTACCACCTAAATGAAAATAAATATACATATTTAATATATGTACTACACTCATTCATATAGATAGCAGAAAAGGGCTTCCCAGGTGGCACAGTGGTAAAGAATCTGCCTGCCAATGCAGGAGACGAAAAAGAAGTGAATTTAGTCCCTGGTTGGGGAAAATCCCCTGGAGGAGGAAATGGCAACCACTCCAGTATTCTTGCCTGGAAAATTCCATGGACAGAGGAGCCTAGTGGGCTACAGTCCACGGGCCTGCAAGGAGTCAGACATGACTGGTGCACATGCATGCACACACACACACACACACACACACACACAAAGCAAAAAGGCAGGAACATGGATAGAGACAAAGAGATGTCTAAAAATTTTCTACCAAAATGTTAATGATTTGTCTGCATAAACATTTCCTGCAGAGCCAAGAATCTCACTGTTGGAGTGGGAATTTACAGTAAGGGGAAGAGCTAAAGTAATCCATGTGGTAATGGATTAGATCTGAAGCATCAATAGGAACTCATGTTTAGCTTAATACAGATACAGATGGCTACATATAAAAATATTTACACATATGTATACACACATATATCTATTTCTTAGGAAACTAGAAGAAATGATGCTCCAGTAACAAGGGGTACATATAGTACCCAGATCTTTACTTCTAATGCTAGTCTCCAATAAAGGGAATCAGGGATCCTTGAAGAAACAGCTGATTTGAGGACTAGGGCACGAAACATACACAATGAACCCGAAGGATCTTGTAATACCAGCAAGTAAGAAAGCACTGATAAAGTAAAATAAAATCACCCATATTGACGGATATGACAGAGGAGCACAGGAATCAACCGACAGAACTCTCAAGTGGCTAATATTGGAATAATTTAAGCAAAAAATAAAGCAAGTATTATTGGAGTATAATCCAAATGCAAAATAAATACATATGAGTCCATACTAATACAAATAAATTATTGAATAAATTAATAAATGGAGAAAGGAGACAAAATAAATCTTTTATGCAGAAGAATTCCAAATAATTTACATAGATTTTCTGCCCTCAAAGAAGGGAGGCCTAACTTCCCATCTTGCAGTGTGGCTGTGCACGGTGACTTCCTTCCAAAGAGCACAGTGTGAAAACAGAAATACGAACGAGCAGCTTTGCAGTGGAGAAAACTGACAAACTCGTCTCAGTCCTATGATCAAGGTCAACATCAACAGTCATAAATCATGTTGATAGCAAGCAACCCTGATACGATGGGGAAAAAATGACTGTTTGCCTCAGTGATCTTCCTTCTCAAAATCCACAACCCCAAGCTCATCTTGAGAAAACCATCAGACACATTCCAATAGAGGGGCATTATGCAAACTATTATACATAAAATGGATAAACAGCAAGTTCCCACTGTATAGCACAGGGAACTATATTCAATATCCTGTAATAAACCATCATGATAAAGAATATGAAAAAAAGGAATGTTTATATGTGTATAGCTGAATCACTTTGCTATACAGCAGGGATTGGACAACTTTGTAAATCAATTATACTTCCATTAAAAAATAAAGAGATAGAAACATACACACACACAAAGCCTGGCTAGTACTCCTCAAAAATGCCACAGTCACCAAAAAACAAACTATCACAACCAAGGCTATCAAACTATCACCAAGATGAATCTAAGAGACGGTAAACCTAAAACTGTTTTTAAATAAAGATTGTTTTTTTTTTTTTTAAGTTCCCACAGAACAATTTTTCCCTAAGCAAGAATCAAAGTGAATTTTTATATCAACCTTTAACAATACAGAAAAGCAGTAAAAGATTTACAATTAAAAAGCTTTAAAGCTTTTTCTTAAAAGTTTTGTAATATCTTGGATCAAATCCTTACATGGGGCTTAAATTCAAAATTCTTGGGCTTTCTCCAGGAAGCAGAATGATTTTCCTAAATATTGATATAACAGAGGCAGACACCGCCCTTACTGAAGGGAGGGGTTCAGGATGGTTGACACTTCCTCTTCTGAGATGTCGGTGTTTTCCTTATTACACACTTCTAGGTTAAGTACGTGCATCTCAGCATAGCTCTTATGAGATGGTAAAGCCGAAAGTGTCCAGCTCACTTGCAATATTCTTATCAGGCCCTGGTTCATCTCCGTAGTTCACTTTTCAAGCCACTATCTGCCCACAGAAAAGACCCACTGGAGCTTTTCAGAGAGTCTGTGGAGTCTCCAGGTGGAGGTGCACAGGCAATGGCCCAGTGGCGGTGGTCACATAACTTCACGTAACTTCCAACGGGATGGTTAGATGCTTCACTGTGATGGTATCAAGTCTGTCATAGACTGATTTATGAGACGTCCCAAAGGTTCCCCTGGAACCTCAATTTAAGCCAGAAAAGAAGGATCTTGAAAGGCTTCACTTCTATGAATCAAGTTGAAAGGAGTGAGCTGTGGAATTGTTTTATTCCTTCTTACTGATTTTGTATGTTTGCAACTTGATGGAATAGAATTATAGCAAGTTGGTGTTCCTGATGACCCAGGAAATATGCTACAAAAAATCCTTTTGAATAGTCAGAGAGGTCCCTAAGGTTAGCACTAGGATTTAGAAATAAAGTCAGAAAATGACATCTTTGAAAACTAGAAATGGCAAAAATCAATGTGAAATGAATGGAATTAGTCCCCCAGGTATTCATTTTCTCTAAGTCACTCATCCTCAGAGATGTTTGGAAAACATATTACAGATAAGACTGGAGTGTCTCCCAAATCCTGCTGAGGGCCCCAGGACTCTTCTGTGTTTCCACAGGAAACTACTAATCGCAAAGGGACTTTCGTTTATGGAGATAAGCTACAGTTGGGAAAATTGTGACATGCTAATGAAAAAGGCAATAGAAAGCTCCACCTGCAATCTAGAGACAGGAGGGAAACAGAAACATCCTGGTAAGGGGTTAAAAGTAGGTCTAACCTGTAGTCTGACCAAGTTGTGCTTTCTGGTTGCTAGAAAAGTATCTTTTCCTGGGACAACGAGGGCAACTTTTCAGATTCTACCAGAGCTGGTGCTGTGAGAGTAGGTGATCCTTTCTCTGACTGTGAGTTTTCCAAGGAGACTTAAGATCTTCAGGGAAGACCCTGGGAAGGAGGTGATCCAGACAAGCAGATATAAGAAGTATCCGATTACTAGAAGTCCTGCATTAATATGTTTATAAGCCAATGTCTTATAAGTTTGGAAAATGTCCTTCCATATTCTGGATCTAGAGCAGAACTTAGTGTGCTGACACAGGTGGGTTCCAAACCTTGAGGCCAAGAACTCAGATGCTGCAGGAAGATGCCCTCATTAGAGGCTACCCCATGGACAGCCAGCTAGCCTCATAAACGCTTCCTCACACTAATCTGGATCTTGATTCTTAAAATAACATCTTACAGCTTAAATTTTACAAGGCTGTCTCTTTACTTAAGATGCGTCTTAGATTCATTTCCTTTGGGGACTGTCTAATGTTACAGTCAGTGAAGATGGATTCATCTGACTTACCAAGATTTTTCTCTTATTGTACTTGAGTTTTCAAATTCATTTAAGGGCAGCAGGTCAGATTCTTTCTTAAATGCATTGAACCATTTGATGACCCCTACCCAGAGGTTGGGTATCAGTGAAAGAACTCTGACAAGATGTGTTGAAACCATAAAGGCCCAAGCCCAAATTCTTTACTTATGCTGCACACACAGACTTTGCCCCTACTTGTACCAAAATCACCTTCTATGACTTAAAAACAGCACTACTTAGTAGACAGCAAGATTTTTCACTTATAATCTAAAAAGTAACACCCACAGAGGCAAAATTGTGCTAGTCACCCAGTTGCTGTGATTAGACCTTTAGTTTCCTTGAAGAAGTTTTATCCACAGGATAGAAAGGAGAATGTGTATTTTAAATTTTGGTATATATATATATATGAGTAAAAACAATCAATCCTCAGGATATGCTCTTTAAAAAGTTATTTGGACTCTTCTGCCTTCTTAGACAACAACCATCGCTTCTTCAGCCCCACTCTGTCCTCTTCTCTTTGTCAAATATTTTCTATCACAAAGAAATTGCAAGGCTTCCTGTCATACTCAGCATCCCCCTTGATTTCTGCAGGGCTCAACACACACCCTGTTATGATTAAAAACATTTACCAGCTATAAAATGTCTTCTTCAAGCCCCCTATAAAAGAATATTAAAATCAAAGCTCCTACTGTTATGAGTTTCTGGAACAACAGTCCTGGAGGCAACAGCTGCTCTTTCTCATTGTTATAACATCAGCTCTCCTGGCAGCAATGAGATGGGCTCTTATAATTTCCCTGGAGGGAACCCACTAAAGTTCAAAGCAGGTTCCCACCAATTCTCGACCTCTGAGTGATCCAGGAGAGCCCTGCACGAGATGAGGTTCGTGACCCCCACCTTCTAGGAACTACAAGAAGGAAAAGACAAGGAAGAAAGCAACCTCTCCATCCAAGACCTTAGATAACCTTCCAATCGCCTCTAATTGCCCCACTCAGAAGTGGTTTCCCAGACCAGATATTCAACTGCTTTCTTCAGGCATGATTTCCCACCTGGAGTAGCAGGAAGGCCTTGGGTCAGGTGTCAGAACTTTGTACCAAAGATATGCATGGGGTTTAACCTCCAGGGGAACAAGGCAAGAATCCTCTTTGCTGAACAAACTCCAAAGGAGAACAAAAATGAAGCTTTTTAGCAAGAAGCCTGATCTGACAGGTCTCTGGTTTGCTACGGAGACAGCAGCATCACTGGCAGGTCAGAACACAGAGGGGAAGGTGACTCCTGCTGCTTGAATGGCTCAGACATCAAAACCAAATCAGAGAATTTACGAGAGTGTAGCAATAGGTTCATGCTTTCTGCTCAGTTCCAAGCAGCAAGATAACCATAGCCTAGCTTTTGAATGAGCACAAGACTATTTTTTCCTACTACTGCTTCTGTCATCTTTGGAAGCCCAATAGATAAACTATTTTAATGGGCTATAGTGATAATGTTAGGTACCATTTATGTTATATACACTATAACATTAAATCCTCACAATGAACCAATGGAAACAAGTAGTATTATATCCATTTTGTATGTGAATAACTTGAAGATATTAAGAGAGAAATAACTTACTCAAGATTACGCAGCAAGCAAATGGTTGAAAGGGAATTTGAATCCTGATCACCAGGGCTTCAAAGTGCACACTCTTCATCACTTTCTCTTCCTTCTCCACTTCTTACTTCCTCCTTGCCCAGAGTGGCTGCACCTCAAGTCTCAGTCAAGTGACTTGGTGTATTGCCAAACCTCAGAAGAAAATGACTCCTACAATGCACCTTCAGGCCTATTGTCTGAATATATTAGACATTGTTTACTGCGTGAAAGCCTACATTGGTCTATATCACACAAACAGAAAGAAGGCCTTTTAAAATACCAATATCTCAGGGTTGCCAGAGTCCAAAAGAGGCACCTAATTTTCATTTATCTCAGGAATTCTGAAAGTTGCCGTGTCAACCCAAATCCATTTTGCATGAGGATCAGAGGAACAGGTTCAAAAACTGGCATAAAACATTTCGAGGACTTCCAGTAAAGCCCAGAAATTAAAAGCATGTATTAACCTTTGCTTCCCACGGAAATGTCTCTAAATGACAGTATAGAAATTTAAAGGAATAAACCATATGGACACACAGAATGGGAGAGATGACAGAAAGCAAAATGATGGAAAGTGAACAGATGAGTGATAACTGCAGACCAGAAAACCTTGGAGCTGAACTGCCTTCAGAGAAATGGCTGATGAGAAGCAAACCAATTTGTGCTGTGGTGCCCCTAGAAGGCTTAGGGTTGAAACCTCTAAAAGGGCCTGAAGGTAGGGATGAGGAGTATGGCTGGAAATAACTGATAGGTGACAGGCTTCATGAAAAACATGTACCCTGCAGCCTGGTCCTTTTCCACACCCCATGCCATGAGATGGCAGCCCCTCTTTATCTACTATAGGAGACTATAAGAGGTATAGCCCAAGGAGAAAGTGAATCAATGGAGAAAATGAACAACATCAGAGAAAGACTTGGCTCTGATGAAATTTCAGGGCAGCTTAACAGAAAGGCACTGCTCCTAACTTATCCTGTTAAAAAAATTTAAGCTTCTCATTTTGAAATAATCTGGCTTACCAAACAAGTTGCAAAGACAGTATACAGAGTTATCATAGACTCTTTACCCATGTTTCCCAAATGTTACCATTTTGTGTAACCTTAGTACATCAATCAAAATCAGGAAATTAACATTGGTACAATGCTATTAATTAATATATAGACCTCATTCACTTCCCTGCTTTTCCTTCACTGGTCTAGGACCTAATCCAAGACCACACACTACATTTAGGTATCACGTCTCTTTAGACCTCAGACATTTAGAACAATATTATTATTACTATTTGTCTTGAATGACCTTGACACTTTTAAACAGCACTGGTCAGCTGCTTGTAGAATATTGTGATGCACTGTGTGGATCTCAGGGCATCATATCAGGCTGCACATGATGTCAATATGACTCATCACTGGTGATGTTAACTTTGATCATTTGGTTAAAGTGGTGTCTGCCAGGCTTCTCTACTCCAATGTTACCTTTGTAATTAATAGCTATATTGTGAAAGACAAAGCATTCTGATTCCCGAAACATTTTGACCCATTAATTTTAGCATCCACTGATGCCTTTTCCTGTAACAGTTATTACTGTGGTGTTTATCAGAAGATGATTTTTTAAAATTTCCATCAATCTACCTACATTTTTTCAAAATTTCATCTTATTTTTAATTGGAGGATAATTACAATATTGTGATGATTTCTGCCATACATCAACATGAATCAGCCATAGGTACACATATATCCCCTCCCTCTTAAACCTCCTTCCTCATTCTACCCCAAGATGGTACTGATGAACTTTCTACATGTTTAACTTAAATTCTAGTCAGAGTCTTCTCTTCTTCTCCAATTATTTGTTTATTTATAAAAGTGTTTTATACTGTTATGGACTCTGGGATATTTACCTGACTCTGTTCTGTCTTGTCTATCTTGTTTATCTATCTTGTCTATCTATCTCTCATTATTTATTTTGTTGTTCAGACTGTCCCAGATCTGGCCAGTGAAAGCTTTTAAAATTGACTTCTCTGTCCTTTTAACATGTCCTCATCATTCCTTTGGGGGTATTTTCTTACTTTCTGGTGGTATAAGATATTCTAGGCTAATCCAGTAGTGTTCCTAACCTAGTCTACTTCTTTTCACTGACTACAGTAAAGTCTTTGACTGTGTGGATCATAACAAATTGGAAAATTCTTAAAGAAATGAGAATATCAGAACACCTTACCTTTCTCCTGAGAAACCAGTATGTGGGTCAAAAAGCAACAGTCAGAAGCAGACATGGAACAGCAGACTGGTTCAACATCAGGAAAGGAGTATGTCAAGGTTGTATATTGCCACCCTGCTGATTTAAGTTATATGCAGAGTACATCATATGAAATGCTGGGCTGGATGAATCACAAACTGATTTCTGGGAGAAAGATCAACAATCTCAGATATGCAGATAACACCACTCTAATGGCAGAAAGTGAAGAGGAACTAAAGAGCCTCTTGATGAGGGTGAAAGAAGAGAGTGATAAAGCTGGCCTGAAGCTCAACACTCAAAAAACTAAGATCATGGCATTTGGTACCATCACTTCATGGCAAATAGAAGGAGAAAAAAGTGGAAGCAGTGACAGACTTTATTTTCTTAGGCTCCAAAATCACTGTGGATGGTGACTACAGCCTTGAAATTAAAAGATATTTGCTCCTTGGAAGAAAAGCTATGATAAACCTAGACAGCATATTAAAAAGCAGAGACATAAGTCCACATAGTCAAAGCTTTGGTTTTTCCAGTAGTCATGTACAGATTTGAAAGTGAGACCATAAAGAAGGCTGAGACCTGAAGAACTGATGCTTTCAAATTGTGGTGCTGGAGAAGACTCTTGAGAGTCCCTTGGACAGCAAGGAGATCAAACCAGTCAATCCTAAAGGAAATCAACTCTGAATATTCATTGAAAGAACTATTACTGAAATTGAACTCCAATACTTTAGCCACCTACTGCAAAGAGCTGACTCATTGAAAAAGATCCTGATGCTAGGAAAGACTGAAAGCAAAAGAAGGGGAGACAGAGGATGAGATGGTTGGATGGCATCACTGACTCAATGGACATGAATTTCAGCCAACTCCAGAGATAGTGGAGGACAGAGGAACTTGGCCTCCTGCAGTCCATGGAGTCACTCCTGAAGAACTGATGCTTTCAAATTGTGGTGCTGGAGAAGACTCTTGAGAGTCCCTTGGACAGCAAGGAGATCAAACCAGTCAATCCTAAAGGAAATCAACTCTGAATATTCATTGAAAGAACTATTACTGAAATTGAACTCCAATACTTTAGCCACCTACTGCAAAGAGCTGACTCATTGAAAAAGATCCTGATGCTAGGAAAGACTGAAAGCAAAAGAAGGGGAGACAGAGGATGAGATGGTTGGATGGCATCACTGACTCAGTGGACATGAATTTCAGCCAACTCCAGAGATAGTGGAGGACAGAGGAACTTGGCCTCCTGCAGTCCATGGAGTCACAAAGAGTTGGACATGACTTTGTGACTGAACAACAACAACAAGGCCTAGAAGGAGCCATTTCTCCAGACAGCATTGGTTGCTTTTACTGGAGAATGATATTTAAAAACTAAGATTAGCACTAGCATGCTTATTGCTATTCGGGTACATTTCCTCTAGACCCTCTCAGTGACAAAGTAGAAAATAAGTGTATGGACACACATACACATGCACAATCTATACCTTACAGTTGTTTTAAAAGTAGAGACTCAAAGTTTAGAATAAGACTGACATTTACAAAAACCTGCTTATAAAAGGAAGAGATGGAGAAGCCCAATACAGCAATGGCTCAACTCCTCAGCCTCTTCAATACTATGAAGTTATAAAGGTTATTTGATATACCTTTACATGGAACACATTTGCAGAAAAGGATCAGTGACTTGAGCCAGCTGTCGGCTATTCTTCCTTATAGCTATTTTTCTTCATAGTTTCTATTTATATTATTTATCCAGTTCACAGAATATTTATATAGGTTCAAAATTCCTTCTCATAAAATAGTTACTAATTACAAAGGCAAAAAAGGAAAGCTTTACACAGGAGAAGCCTGGCAGATACCTTCTTAATCAAGTGATCAGTGACAATGTTACTAGTATTAGGATAAGTCAAAATTATGCATACCTGATAGGATACAGTGAGACTCACGCAGCGCCCCTTCTGCACTAGTCCTACCAAGAACGCATGACCCGACTTAATCAAGAGGAAACACCAGACAAACTCAAGTTCAGGAAAGATCTACAAAATATCTCATTTCTATTCTTCAAAAGTATCAAGATTACAAAGGAAAAATGGAGAAACTGCCCTGGATTTAAGGAGACTAAAGAGAAATAACTAAAGGTAACACATGATTCAGAACTGGATCTTTTTCCTTATTAAGGAAACTGGAAAAACTTGATTGAAGTCTGAGAATTAGATGGAAGTAAAGTGTCAATGCTAATTTTCTGATTTTGGTGCTAGTATGATGGTTATGTAGGAAGTACGCTTAAGGATTTGGTTATCACAGTATCATCACATCAACTATTAGCTTTCAAATGATTTAGGAAAAAAAAGTTCTTAATGTATCTGCAACTTTTCTCTAAATTTGGATTTGCTTTAAGATTTTAAAAATTAATCAAGAGAAATCATAAGAGAAAACTTCTTAGTTAGAACTCTAGTCCAAGAAACTCCACATCTGAATGCTATAAACTCTGGAAACACAAAACAAAATAAGCAGAGGGAGACAAAATTATCATAGGAGCATAATGAAAATGTTGCAATTTCCCGTACAGGCCATAATTTCTCAGATTAAAGGCCCCATTAATCGTTTAGCACAATAAATGGAGATAACCAAGGCATGCGTGTGTGCTCAGCCGCCTAACTTGTGTCTGACTCTTTTGCGACCCTATGGACTGGAGCCCAACAGGCTCCTCTGTCCATGAGATTTCCCAGGCAAGAATAGTAGAGTGGTTCGCCATTTCCTCCTCTAGGGGATCTTCCCAATCTGGGGTGAAACCATGTCTCTTTCATCTTCTGCTCTGGCAGGCGGATTCTTTACCACTGAGCCATCAGAGAAGACCAGACCAGGAAGTATCATCATGAAGTTTTAGAGCACTGAAGATAAGAGAGGATACAAAGGACTTCTGGAAAGGAAAAAAAAAAAAAGTCACACACTCTTTATAAGGCAATCTTTGACTGGAGAGGAGATCATTTCTCTTTGCCAAGGCCTCAAATCATAAAATTCTCCTTTATAAGACAATGACTGAAATGTTCAGAACTAGAAAAGACACACATCAGTCAAAAGTGGTTTTTTCCACAAAATCCTGCCATTTCTACTCAAGACAATGGTAAATTATAATCAGAAAATGCTCAAACTAGTTTCATAGCCCTTTTCTTTAATGAGATCACTTTTGAATGGTGTCAAATATCAGAGCAGAGATTCAAGACCCACCTGCCATTTGTCCTGGGAAGAAGGCTGCACAGAAGAGGATAAGAATAAGGCTATTTTTATATCCTTACATAGGATTTATATATAGAGATCTATCTATCTATCTAGGCTTCCCTGGTGGTTCAGACGGTAAAAGAATCTGCCTGCTCATGCAAAAGACGCCTAAGCCATAGGTTCTATCCCTGGGTAGGGAAGATTCCCTGGAGAAGGGAATGGCTACCAACTCTAGTATTCTTGCCTGGAGAATTCCATGGACAGAAGATCTAGCAAGCTGTAAGAAGATATAAAAGGATAAAGGTCCAAGGATAAGGTGTGTGGACACCATCTACTCCCTGTTGCTCTCCTGGAGGGGTCCTGCCTCTTTCATTTACACTCAAAGATGTTTAACAGGGATGCCATCCAATTAGAACATTTTCTTGGTAATGTGGGGCTCTGAAAGGTGGATGACTTCTATTTTCCCACAGAGATTCTACAGTGTATTGATCATGCAGAAACTCTCATGACATAATGTACGGCAGAAAGAATGAAGTCTCACATGCATCCCTGTCTGATTCTATCCCTCTATGCCTAGGCTTTCTTCTGGGAATGAAACAACATAGGCCTTGCTCTCATAGAGCCTCCTAGAATCAAATCCATACATTCCCTGGTAAAGGAAGCCACTGAGTGTCTCTGTCACACACATGAGGTAAGAGTATCAGAAGCAACCTAATGACACGTATTGTGTTCCAGTCCCCAAGATTTTGCTCCCTCAGCCCAATACCTTTGTGCCCCCAATGCACAAAATGTCAAATACACATGGTAGCCCTTGGCTTTAGCATAACCTCCTCCTCAGCTGGTGACCTGGGCTGGAAGCAGGTCTAGTGACTCTGTTGGCTTCTTTCCCAAGGCTTACATCCTGCTAGAGGCTTCATTCTGGCTGCTTGTTTGGTGAGGAGAAGCACAGAGAGACACAGGGAAAGGGGGCATTTCATTCTCTAGCTTTGAACAGCTGGTCCAAACCTATCCCTCCGTGCTTTCCTCCTGCCTCTGTTCCATTTTTGTCCCTGCTTACCGTATACAGGCAGAGTGGCCTACTGCCAAGCAAGAGGCTGCCTGGGCCCACTTAGCAAAGCTTAGCACAGCCTGGGGCTTGAGGCTGGCAGTGGAGATTCTGCCTTCTAGACACGCGAATGGGACTCCCACAGCCATCCAGAGCTGAGCTGCGTTGGTGGCTGAAGGAGAACTTGGGTCTTAGCAGTTTTACTGTCAAATGCAGTTTCTGTTATCCTTCGAATTATTACTCTTTGAATGTGCTTCTTAAGGTTCGTGTGGCCTGAGGAAGCACAGCTTGCAATAGAGAAGACTCTAGCCACATTAGTCCCATCTGGGTGGAAATCCTTCGAGTCACATCCCCAGTAGTTCCCCAGGGCCGTGGAAAGTGCATGAAATTTGTTAACAAAGTGTTACTCCCTTTGGACAGCTCCAAAGGCCTTCTCTCCATTAATGTGATTCAAAAGAATATCCATTACAGCTATCTGTACACCACAAAAATTTAAACTCAGCGTTCATGATGCCTCGGTTCTTTCTTTCTGCCCTCAAACAAGCGGCATCATTGAAAGGAAAGAGGAATCCTTCCTAATCCCAACAAGTGGGTTTTAACATTTTCTATCCATCCTCAAATATTTTTTGCTGTGTGACCTTACTGAGAGCATCCTTGAGGCCCACACCCCACACATCCCACCAGCCAGCAGGCATACAGATGAAAGTTTGTCTTGACCTAATTCCATTCCAAATTTGAGGACCTTTTGCTACCTTAGGTGGTTCTGAGTTACCTATAAAAAGTCTCAAGTTTAATTCTCAATGCAGAGAAGTTACTACTTCCTTAGTTATGAGAAAACTCACTTGGGCCAGTGTCAAATTAGTCACTAACTAGAGCAACTTCTCACCTCCCAAATATAGAAATCAATCAAATCTCCTTCCTTCATGCCTGTGAGCAATGCAGCCAGACTGCTTGTTCAGATCTTGACTCTACTGCTGCTAACTCACTTCAGTTGTGTCTGACTCTGTGTGACCCCATAGATGGCAGCCCACCAGGCTCCACTGTCCTTGGGATTCTCCAGCCAAGAACACTGCAGTGAGTTCCCATTTCCTTTTCCAATGTGTGAAAGTGAAAAGCAAAAATGAAGTCGCTCAGCCCGTAGTGACTCAGCTGTTACATTCTATGACCCAAATCCCTTTTCCTCTTTGAGCCTCAGTTTTTCAGGCATGTCAATGTATAGCAAAATGAATACAGTATTGTAAAGTAAAACAAACTAAAAAATAAAAATTAATAAAAAAAAATAAAATAGAAGGGGAAGAGTTAAATGTAACCATAAAAAAAAAAAAAAAAACAGGGATAATTGTATCTATTTCTTAAGATTATTCTGAGTGTTAAATGAGATAATACTCTTCAGTGTCTAGTACATATTAAGTACTTGATGAAGAGTAGAGTATCTCATACTTAAATTAAATCAATTAATTAGATTATTAATAGATTAGTATTGTCATCATGGGGTTTCCCTGGTGGTTCAGCAGTAAAGAATCCACCTGCCAATGCAGGAGACTCGGGTTTGATCCCTGAGTCAGGAAGATACCCTGGAGAAGGAAATAGCAACCCACTCTACTATTCTTGCCTGGGAAATCCGATGGACAGAGGAGCCTGGCAGGCTATAGTCCGTGGGGTCTCAAAGAGTCAGCACAACTTAGCAGCTAAACAACAACAGATTGTTAACATCTCGGTCATTATTATCTTCATCTATCCCAAATTCTGAGGACACAATTTAGAGTAGAAGGACTAAAGATGAAATGGATTAAAGACTGAAGGAAGCATTAAAGAAGAATAAGTAGGAGAAATGTGCGCATGCACTGGATTGCAGTCCTGGCGTTACACACCGACACCCTGTCTGGAGACCTGAACTCTCCTGACTCCTTCCCCTTACTCTACAAGCAAGGAAACATATTCGGTACTAACGTACTGACTTCTTCCAACCCTTAGTAACGTAACAGTCAGAACTAGAGAATAGACATTTTCCCTCCACATTGTGCCTTTGTCACCAGATGAGCTAGTTTCCAACGAGTTAGCCCTTGATTCTGATGCATTTCCTAGAAAGCTGTGAATAAGGGTCATAGTGGACCACACCACCCCTGCTGAACGAGGAGGGAGCAGGTATGGCACTCAACACAGCCCAAGGCAGGCATGGATTCTGACTCCTAACATTTAGCTCAGAGTTCGCTCTCTGACAGTCAAACTGTATTTCCTTCCTTCTTTCAGCCCAGTGGAACAGGGGTTAATGACTTAGTCAAAAAAAAAAAAGAAAAGAAAAACAAAGGACTTAAATCCAATTAAAAAGATCTCAGAAACAAGTCAGGCATAAAGAGTGTTCCAGAAACTCTACAATTGAAATTTTTTCATTGACAAATGATCCTGCCATCATTGTAGATAGGGAACATATCTAATTCCTATAATTCTATATCTTTAACCGAAGCCTGCAGGAGATGCTTTGATGGAAAGAAAGATCAATGGGACTGAAAGGAATATATTCCACTTCATTCCTCTCTCTGAATTAAATTTCTCACCAGGTACTCTGATAGCTTCCCTCTCCTACCCCTGCCTGAAGCCAGTTCTCATTTATTCAACCTTAATGAAGAACATGAAGCCCACAGATTCACTAAATACCTAACCTAGTAAAGACCTCGGCCCTCTCCTGCAAGCAAACTTCTTCTTTTTGGTAGTTTTGTCTACGTTCATCATCCGGAAAAGAAAAAAGAAACTGGAAAAAGACCAAAAAGAGGCGAGGTAAAGAGGATTGAAAGGCCCAGAGAGTTCACAAATAAGAGAACTGGCTTCAGTGTTATAAATGCCAACCACACTTGCTTTGTGCTCAGATTAGACTTTATTTGGCTCTTCTGGGCAAGCACCAACACTCAGATCATTCACTTTGTGCCATAGCCACGGCCTTCTACGTGACACACTGCGAAGCTACACTTTGCCAGTATGAAGGCAAGACATCATCTTGGAACTAACATTACTTGCTCTGTGATCTTGGACAAATTATCTAATCTCTCCATACCTCGATTTTCTCATCTGTACATGGCACAGAAATAGACTCTACCTCAAAGGCTGTGATGAGAATTAAATGAGTTATTATGTAAAAAGCAGTTTAGTGCTATTGTAGAGATATCATTAAAAGAGCCCAGGATACTGGAGGATAATTCCACAAAGACCTTCACTAAGGAAATGATACTTGGAATGAGTCTTTAAAAAGTTGAGTAGGGGTTCAAAGAGAATGGCATATCATTGGAAAGGCCATCCCAGAGGAGAGGTCTGCATAACCATGGCACAGAAGTGAAAACACACACAAGGCATTGGCTGGTGAGAGGCTGGGAGAGTGAAGCTGTGGGTGCTTCAGGGCTTCTATCTCAGGCTCTGCTGGGCCAGTGTGTGCCGGGGGAGGTTGTCCAGATGATATATGGCACTCCTGCTACAGGGAGGAAGCAGTCCTTGACTGGGGACAGAAAGAGCGCCCCTGGGAGAGGAGCAGGGATCATCTCCCATCTGCTCCCATCAATTCCCTCAGCATCTCTTCCTTGACTTTCCCACAAGTGGAGCACAAAGGATGGAAATGGTATTCGGCCCAGGATGGGATGCTCTCCCAGTTAAATTCAAACAGCCCTAATCCTTGAAAAGTTTTTGAGTGGATGCTTCTGTTCTAGAATTTTCCTTCCTTCTGGGCACCTCTTTCATAAGCAGCCCCTACCCACAGGCTTCCCTGTGCCCCTCACTTTCCAGAGCCCCCCATCACTCTGAGGAAGGAGTAATCCAGGTGAGGCAGAGCTGGGGAGATGATGGGGGGACAGATGTGACCTCAGCTCTCAAAGGGCAGAGAGAGGTAGAGATCAGGGAGAAAGAGACAGACGTAGAGAAGGAGGAGGAAAAGGACACAGAGAGTCAAAAGGGAAAGAGAGTCAGCATGTATCCAACACCTTTTGTGCTCCATCTCACAGTGCCTTGGTGCTCAGCTTTTGCAAAGGTGTAACCTGGGTAGAGGCTGAAGAGGTTTCTCCCCATCATCGCTCTCAGTGGTTTGCTATGGAATGTGTGCTCCTGTCTCATGATCTTAGGCTCTGCTAGATTAGAAGCCCCAAGTTCCAAGAAGGAGATATAGTTGGAGTTCAGCAAGAAGCCATGAGTGCAATTCACAAGCAGCCTTTCCTGTCACATGCTTCCCAGCCCCTACTCCTGTTCCTCAGGAATCACTTCCCCAAATCAACTGCCCACACTCAAGCTCTTGGCTCAGCTCTCTTCTGAGGGAAGCCCAGCCTAGGACTCACACCTGGAGTAGGAGAGGAGATGGAGAAGAGAACCACAAAGGGACATACAGAGGGAAACAGAGCCAGCATAAAGGAGAAAGATAGGAGAAGAGGGGAGAGGATCCACATTCCCAGATATCAAAATCCCAGGTCCATTTCTGGGTCAGAGAGGCAACATCAAGCTTAAAGTGGAAAGGAGAGGACAGTAAGGGATGTGGGTGGAGAGGGAACACTGTTACAACTACAGAGAACATGTTAGGATCCAGACCTCTCACCACCCCCATCACCACACTGCCCAGATTCCACAGCTGTGTCTCAGGGCATCTCTGCTGCAGAAGGGACCACACAGAGTAGCGGAGCCAAAGCTCCTCCAGGGAAAGGCATCCTCCTGGAAGGCAGTCTGAAGGGTCAGGGCATAGATGTAGATGGGGAAAGCCACCTCCTTCAGGGAGAAATGAAACTCGAGCATGGGAGACCAGGCCAGCTTCTAGTAGCAGAGTCATAAACAGGAAACTGAGTCAGGGACTAGGAGCCAGGCAGAAATAGGAGCAGATCGAGAGCTGAAGGGACACACCCATGCACAGGTAGGGACACTGCCTCTCTCTGGGGCTCCCCTCTGCCTGTGTGAGGGCTCCCTCGAGAGTACAGAGCGGGGGGTGGCTCAAGGTCAGTGACAACAAGTCACTCCTGCCAGGGTGCTGAGGACCAGCAGCTCAGGGTACTACTCCAAAGGTATCAGTGCAGTTTCCTTGAAGTATATTTATCCAACAGATACATTTATTAAGCACCTCCCAGGTGCTGGGATCTGTTCTCGGCACAGCAGGAAACAGATTCCCTGCCTTAATGGAGCACAGTCTTGTAGGGGAGATGTGATGTTTTAGCAGATTAATAGTTAAATGATTCTGAGAGAATTCCCAGAGGGGTGAGCCTTACCCGCTGGCTCAGCTCCTTTCCCTGCCCCACGAGTCTCCAGCCAGGGCAGGCTTGGGTGGGAGGGGACGCAAAGTAGCTGCAAACTCTGGGTCTCCTCGGGGTCCCTTTGAGGCACCAATCCAACCCCTCCCTGGGATGGCTCATCCCTGCCTTCCCTGAGTCCACTCAGCTCTGGTTGTGACCCCAGCCCCGCAGATTTGGTCCCACAGCTCTCATGTCACACAGCACACGGGCTCCAAGAGGCACTCCAAGCTTACCCTGCCCTTGGGGCTGGATTCACGGGCTCCCCTGAGCTTGTAGCACAGGGATGAGTCTCAGGTGCCCCCTGTAGTCTGTAGTCTGGGCTTGTTCTTAGTTCTGTGCTAGAATCAGAGCCCTGTCCTGAGCCCCAGCTCCCTTAGCTACATACCAAAACCATACCTGTCCCTTGCACTTCAGGACCTCCAGCGGCTGCCTGGAGTCATTCCCCAAAGAGAGGGACCACACAGAACCACAGTGCTGCGACTGCAGGCTCCCAGTGCCATCCCAGGCACCGGGCTGCTCCAGATGCCACAACTTGCCCCTCGGGGTCACTCTGAGCGGCAAGACTGGTTCAGTTCCGTTCAGTTCAGTCGCTCAGTTGTGTCCGACTCTGTGACCCCACGAACCGCAGTACGCCAGGCCTCCCTGTCCATCAGCAACGTCGGAGTCCACCCAACCCCATGTCCATTGTGTTGGTGATGCCATCCA